>RJWK010025538.1:0-27623 GCA_004363435.1 Platanista minor | reverse complement strand
ACACACACCAGCTGGATGGTCAGATAGATGAGCTTTCAACTCAAATAGATGAGCCCCGCCGGTGGGCCCACCAGCTCTGCTCTTGGAGCCTTGCAGATCTCCATGCGGACGCACACTCTTCAAGGCACCCAGGCCCATCCAGCCCAGCCCGCTCTTGGCAACTGGTCCAGCTGAGGGGGGCTGTCAGGCCACTGGCCCCATGGTAGCCCTGGAAGGGACCCCGCCGACCACACCCCCAGTTCCCTCCATCAGTCCCCAGAGAAGTCCTGCATGCTTCTGCATCTTCCATGTGCAACCGGGAGCTCGGGTTCCCTGGAGAAGTAAGACACAGCACTGGACCACAGCAGGAGGGTGGGACCATGTGGGATTGGTTCCAAGCCAAGTGGGGCTGGTCAGACCTGGACTGAATCCCCCTGAACCCCTGGTGTGCTGGACAACCGGCAAGTTACCCAGTGGACCCGAACCTCCCTTTATCTACCTGTCAAATGGGGATGCTAATCTTTCTTGACCCCTGTCTTTATTTACCGATTCAATGTTATTTTTTGAAAACCCACTATGTGTCAGGCACTGGCCTCTAACCCAGGGCCCTGGTGACACGAGTGTGGGGAACGGTTCACGCGGCCCCTGGCATGGGTAAGTGCACAGTGACAGCTGTGGTAGCAGAGGACACCAGCCCGCACCACAGGGGCCCTTCCTGATTCTCCAGCATGAGAAGCACGGCAGGAACCAACCACAGCCCAAACAGGAGTCGTGACCACAGACAGCTGCAGGTGTCGGTACACACCGCCCCATAAACCTCGCCTGCTCTCCAGGCGGCCAAGGCACCTCTCCACGGCTCCATGACGGGGACACTAGAGTGAAACCCTTCGAGAAAACTCATGCCCTGGGAGCCTGCTCAGCCTGCCCCAAATCCCACCCTCCCACACCCGGGATAGAGGCACCAGCTGACACCAGCGCTGGGACTTGCCAAGAGGTGAAACCTCTGGGCAGCCCATCCTCCCCATGGGAGCTCTGGGCGTGGCTGCCTCTGCCTGGACAAGTCCCGCCCCCTCCCCGCCCCGTCTTCCCTGGATAATGGAAACTAAAGCGCACTGGGCGGGGTCCTCAACCCCAGTTGTGTTTCTGCAGGGGCAGCTGCCCCCTTTGGCTCTATTCCCAAGCGGTGAAGCCCCTCCATGAGCACGAGACAGGAACCCCAGATCCCAGAGTGAGTTCAGCCACAGGCGCATGCAGACACACCCACGCAGCCACGCAATGCCACGCTTGGTCAAAGGAGCTGCAAATCTTTCTCTTTTGCCTTAAGGGAAGCTAAAGAGCGAGGAGAGGAAATTAGGCGTCGCAGGAAAGTGGTGTATTTTTTCCGGGTAATTACCCACACCTGGTATAATCTAATGAGCCGTTGAGGGGCCCGGATGGAACATTGAGGGGCGTTATTGAATGCTTCCTCACAGTTTACCCACCCGGAGGAGTTAATTAACTTACGAGTGGAAGTGTGAGTGTGCATGGGAGTGTGTGAGCGTGTGCATGCGTGTGCATGTGCCTTGTTAGTTTTTGCTCTCTGTGTAAAGTGTGGGAGGGGAGCAGCTGTGGGCGGCCTGAGCTTCCTCTGCATCAACCTCATGGATGAGCTCGCAGGCCTGGGGCTGGCAGTCTCAGCTACTCGAGTTAAGAGCCATGACTCATCCATAGGTTGTGTGGGGTGCATGTGGGTGAGCACACACTTGCAGATGTGACAGCCCAGATGCCCGGGTGGGGACTTTTTCCCCATTCGACATCTCAACATTTCTTAAACTTGGGTCATCTCAATGAGCTTGCTGCATTTAGCACCTTATTTTTACTTAAATTTATTCATAATTTTTATTTAAATTAAATGTATGACGATACCTACCATATTACTACATAATATCTGTGAAGTCATGGGTTTGATGTAATTGCTGTAATACCTTTTAAATGATCATGTCACATTGTATTAGAACATTGTCCATGTATTGATAATACATAAGCTTGTCTCCTTTAACCCTCCTGACATTTTAGACGTGACAGCAGTCGGCGCAGAGGGGTGAAGTTGTTTCACCCGAGGTGCACAGCAGGGGGATGGCAGGGATGCTGGAGGGCAGGGCTGGGAGACCCTGCCCTCAGTGGTGCAACCCAGCTCCAACCAGTGCCCAGGCCCAAGGCCCGCCTGCCCCTTAGTGGTCTCCCTCGGCTTCTATTTAATCTGCGACTTCCTCACTTTAAAATCTCCCAGATTTACCCATGGCTTAAGGCTTCCCATGGGCACAGAACACAACCATGGAGACGGGGGCCCTGCTAGCTCTCGTCTCTGTGGGAGTTTGCTGGGAGCATCTCTTTCTCTCCTGCATGAAGACACACCTGAGGACAGGACCAACTCTCTCTGCTGCACTGAGTGGTCAGAAAAACACACCTGCCGCATGAGCAGCCAAGGAGCACTCTGGAGTGATGGAGGAGATATGACCCATGATGTAAAAATTTTGGCCAGAATGAGGACCCATTACCCCTAGCCCCAAACCTGAGAGTCCCATCACACTGGAAGCAGCAAGCCCAGGCTGAGTCAAGGCCAGCCTGAGCAAGTGCTGAGCAGCCAGCCAAGGCACTCCCTGCTGAAGGTGTCACCCTGGAGGCCACAGCCAGTGGGAGAGGTGGCCCTCCCATCTCCCTTCCTGTCCCACATCCGGACAACACTGAACAGAAGCCCTGGTGAGCTCGGTGTCTGACTCAGGACACAGGTGCTTCTCCCGGATTCCTGCTCTGATGGGGGAGCTCCGGCCCCGTCCTCAGCGGCGGCCCCTCCAGCACAGGAGACAAGGCAGCAGGTTCGTGGAAAAGTCCTCATGGTCCTGTCAACACACACATCTGGGGCAAAGCCGGCCACACTGGCTGCGTCCTCTCGCTGTCCTTCTCGGAGCCTCGGTTTCCCCTCCTGGATACTGAGAACTCAGTGAATCACCGTGAGTGGAACCTTCTTTCAGTGGCTTCCCAAATTGCCAGTGCTCCGCTCTGCCAAGCCTGCAGGCTCCCCCGGGGGCTCCCAAAGGCCAAGCCCTGAATAACTGATACGGGGGAATGGCCCTCCTCCATATTTGGACTTGGACCAGCCTGCCTTTCCCACACACCCCGGCACTCGGCCCTAACCTGTGTAGCAGCCTCAGCCTTTCCAGCCTTCTGTCTCCAGTTTTGCCCTAGGCCCCTCTTTCAGTTGGCGGATTAAACGAAGGGTGATTTGCATAGCAATAAAAAGGTAATTAAAATCACCAACACGTGAAAAGCCCATTATACGACTCCCTGGGAAAGATGCATCCACTGGTCAGGAAAGACCCAGTAAGAGGGTAGGGGTGGTGAGCCAATTACCGGAGCCCGTGAGCTGTCCATTATCCGTGATATGTATTGCAAATATAAATATTAATTGCTGTAGGGCCAAGTTGTTAACAGCCAACCAAACTCATAAATATCCGGCTCACGGTTAATGGTGACGGAGCGCATGTCCACGGCGGGGCTTCGGAAAGTGCAGGGAAGGCTGAGCGAGACTCCGAGCACTGCCACAGCCTCTGCGACCGCTCATTCATTCAGACGCAGCTGCGATTCCCGATATCTGATTGCATTTCAAGGTCTGAATTACAGTGTGTCAGGGTATTGATATATTCATTATTTACGACCACTTAGAAGGAGCGTGTGTGTGTGTGTGTGTGTGTGTTCACGTACACACACACTGATAAAATGAATACACCCATCACGTTACTGTTGAGTTGATAATTAAATTAGAGCTCTCCAGGCACTCAATGACCAGCAGGAAACCTCAGCAGCAATCTCCTTTCTGAGGACGGTGGCTTCTGTGTAATAACTTCCATAAATGACACCCCATTGGCGATGAATGGGCACTTAGAGCTCGGAAACCAGGGCGCCGTGTGCTTGCACTTTGAGGAATCCGACGGTAGGGTATAATGTGTCTCCCGCCATGATTCTGCTCTGGAAAACACATAGAGAAATGGCATTAGCTGGAGGCCACTTTGGTCCACACACTCCTTCCGTGCTGAGCAGAAGACCCCCACGTCAGGCTGAATGAAACCCTGCCTGTGGAGGAGGAACTAGTCCCATGTTCCTCCCTGCCTCCTCCAAGTGCCATGCCTGTCGCTTGCTCAGGCGACTGACTCAGGCACCCCCAGAGGCTTGTCCCAGTCATGAAGAGGAGTGGTGAGACTCAGAGTTTCTGAGACATAAATGCTTTTCTGCTGGAATCTGGACCCTGGACGTGTTCATCACCCTGGGCTGTGCTCCCTGACGTACTTGATCTTGGGTGGAACAAAAGCTAGACCCCCCCTCCCCATCCTGGGCTGCTTGGGTGATTCAGTCATTCATTCAAGTTTGGTTTTTTTTATTGTTTTAATTTTTTATTGCGGTACGCGGGCCTCTCACTGTTGTGGCCTCTCCCGTTGCGGAGCACAGGCTCCGGACGCACAGGCTCAGCGGCCATGGCCCACGGGCCCAGCCGCTCCGCGGCACGTGGGATCTTCCTGGACCGGGGCACGAACCCGCATCCCCTGCATCGGCAGGCGGACTCTCAACCACTGCGCCACCAGGGAAGCCGCAGTCATTCATTCAATAATCTGCTCACTGGGCAGTCATTTCCCAAGTGTATTTTCCTGTATCACGTGGCAAGTCCTGAGAGGGTGTGAAAATGAGTCAGAACTGGTCCCTGGTATCCAGGGGTCACCAGCCAATATTGGAGATGCCCCGCCCCAAAATTCATTCATTCTTCGTCCCTCCCTCCCACCCTCCTCCCCTCTCTCTTTCTTTCTTTCTTTCTTTCCTTCCCTTTCCTTCAACAAGTGTTAAGGACCCCTGTGCTGTTTCGAGTGCTGAGCGTGGGTTAGTGAACGAGGCAAACACTTTACCCTTGTGGAGCTTGCACTCCAGTGAGGAAAGCAGACAACAAGGAATGTGTCAAGTGGTGACAGGTGCTACAAGATAAAGAGAATGGTTGTGGAAGGTGCTAATTTATACATGGTGGGCAGGAAAGGCGTCTGATCAAGTGACTTTTGAACATTGTCTCTGAAGACAAAGAGGAAGCCACGGCTGTATCAGGGGAAGGAGGGCTCTCTAGAGAGAAGAACAAGGGAAAAGAGCCGGAGGTGGAGCTGTGGTGGGAGAGGAGTGGGTAATGGAAAGGGTGATGGGATATGGTGTGGAGACGTTGTGTGTATGGGTGGGTATTTCAGAGAGTGTAGAACTTTGCTGGGAAAACCAGTGAAGGATACTGAGAAAGAGTGACCAGTGAGGTTGGAGGAGACCAAGACTGTTCAGTGTCTTGGAAGTGAAGTGGAGAGGGTGCTGCAGAAGAAGGGGCACCTCAAATACTAGCAACGGGCTGAGTGAAAAGAGAGATGAGATATGACCATTGGGGTTTAGCATCATGAAGACATTACAAGTGCTGTTTGGTTAAATGGTAAGAATAAACTCATGGATTATAGGGGGTAAGGGAAGGAGAAAAAGTGGAAACAAATAGAGACGATTTGCTGAAGGGGACATATTATGAATGAGAGGAGAGAAAAGGACACAGCTCATAGAAATTCAGGGCCAATTTACATGTGTACACACACATTCACATACATGTACACACATAGGAAAGATATTTATATGTATTTTACATACATGCACATTTCATATATATGAAAGGTATTTATAGAAGAATTTTATGATTCAGTGGAGAAATCTGATGACACAGGACATGGAGGCAAGATATTGTCGACAGACCCCGAGAGAGAGAAATAACGTGCTGAGATAGTTTCATTCAGCCCTGGCCCCAGCGGGGGCAGCTTCCCTCAGTTCCTGGGTGGCTGTCCGTGGTGCTGAAAGAGACTTTGCTCCCAGCCAAGACTACACTCGTGTGTCCTGAGGTGTTCAAACGTGATTTATGGTGTGGCTTTTAACCACATCAGCCAATAGATTTAACTGCTATTTTATCATCCATTAAATAATAAACATCACTTAATTTATTGGATTTCATCTGTACTGGAGAGGGTGGAATACAGAGGAAAGGAGAATGGGAGAATGGTGGAAGCTAGTGCTTTGCACACAGCCCATGACATGCCAAGCACATTTCTAGGCAGTGTTTATAGGTCATGTCACATAATTCTCATGGCCACCTAGAAAGGGGAGTACTAGGAATGTCATTTTTTCCAGTGTGGCTCAGGAAAGTTTAGAGAATGTCGAAGTGTGGACAACAGAGAAGGGGAGAGACAGGGTCAGTATTTGAATCCAGGTCTGCCTACATGCCCTTGTCCACTTACATGATTAACCACCACCTACAGGACAGATCATTTTTCCCATCTCCTTCCTTAATGGCTTCCCTGCAGTCAGCAGGGAACAAGGCAAAGACACGGGTCAGTCTGCCAGACTGAAGGTCTTGGAGAAGCACAGCTTGTGTTGATCATGGGCAACATGGAAGGAGATTTATGCAGTGTGTCAAGTTCATTTCAAAAGACTACGTTTTCACGAATTGCACGTAGGCTTAGCCCTTTCCAGGTTAAGTAGCATCAACAGCTTTCACCTTTTACCAAATTTCTTTAACACCGTGATTTATAGCCTGGGACAATCAGTGGAACCCTTTCAGGGTACATGAAATGGTGGCTGTAAAATGTGCTTCTCCTGCTGCAGGGACCACAGCTGACTGAAGGATCCCACAGATTCCCTTCTGGATCCACCACCACATTTGTATCAAGTCATCCAAGCCTCCTACTTCCTTTTCTTTACAGACGTCAAATCTACAAAACAGCTGAAGAGTCTACCTTCCTTTATCTTTTCTAGTCTCCCTCCTTGATTCCTCACAGACGTTTCCCCCCAATAAATGTCCTGCACATTGAATCCCATCTTGGCATCTGCTTCTTAATGGCTGCAAACCAACTCACACAGGTAGAGTTACTTACAAAGGGGCTCCTACACCAGAGGTGTTTGTCATCAAGGTCTAACTCAATGGTATTGTGTGTGTGTGTGCGTGCACGTGCAACACAGTTTGATCAGTCAGTGAGGGAACCTCATTCTAGATTAAGGTTCTATCAGCATCTATGGTGCAAGCATTCCACTAGTAAGCAAAATGGACCTCTCGATCATCTGGCATCAATAACTAGGTGATTCTAAGGGGAAGGACCTCTTGGCCCCTCCTCCACAACTTCCTTTCCTTTTTCCCACAAAAACGTTACTCACTTTTGCCAGAGAATCCTGCAGGGTCCCCTTCTTTGTGTTGGTTGGACCCCATGAAATTTGCCATTTTTGTTGGTCAAGAACAGTTGAATGTCAGTGATTTCACTCAGTTCACGATGATAACTTCCTTGAGAATCTCATTGCAGGGGACGAGGAGGAGGTTGGCTGGGTGAGGTTCAGACACTCTTGGGTCCCTGGTCCCCAAACCAGCACATGTCGTCCAGCTCAATCTCTTCCAAACCAGGTTTGCATAAATCCTACCCACCCACGGAGGTGGAGACTCAGTATCAACTGTATTTCCTAAATTCCAATCACAAAAAGGACCAGATGTTTCATAAAATCAAAGGGCATTTATGAGACTCCTGGGGACTGTCTTAACTAGGCCAGAAGGCAGTACCCACAGGGACAAAATTAAGCTTCGATTCAGAGGAAAAAAAAGGAAGGAATCCAGCCCAGTGGGGGCAGGAATGAATGCATGAACGTGCCTCTCACCCTCGGGGCCCAGGGTTGCTCTCTGAGGTTCCAGTTCATGTTTCCCTTGTCCCCATTCTTCACCCTGAATTCCCAAAATCCCATCTACTCCCAACCAGTTCGTTGCCCAAATCAGAAACCTGGGACCCTTCCTTCTCCCTCATCTCCCTGTCAACCCCGCATCCAATTCTATCACTTCTACTGCTGAATTTACGGAATTTGTCCCCTGGTCTCCAGCCCACTGACTCCACCCTGGGCAAGACCACTACGGACCCACATCCAGGTGACTGTGGCAGCCTCTTTGCCAACCCCTCCCCTGGTCCTCATTTTTATTACCCTCCCCAAAGCCAGGGAGGCCTTTCAGCTGCACATCTGATGGCACCACAGACTCTCTCAAATGCTTTCAGGTTTCTTCTATTGCTTCCAGAACAAAATCTAAGTTAAGGAGCTTGACAACCAGGCCTTTCTCACCTGTCAACCTCATCTCTCACACCCATCCCCACCCCCCACCCCAGAGGGACCTTCTCTCAGACATGATAAGCTTTTTCTTGCCTCTTTGCCTTTATTGGAACGTTGATTCCTCCTCCCAAACAACTCTTTCACTCCCCTCACTTCCACCTGGCTGACTCCTAGGCATCCTTCAGGAGCCTCCCCTCATGCTCCCCTGTCTCAGAACCCAATTCAGCGTAACCTGTCACCATTGTCTGTCTAAGCGCCTCCTCTCTCGAATAAACTCTTTGAGGTCAAGGCCATGCCTTCCTGCCTTTGCTTTCCAGAAGCTCTTCCGGTGGCTGACGATGAGCTCACTCAGCAATTACTCTGTGAATGAATATTAATGTTGTTGCTGTGGCCCTTTCCTAGTAAATGAGAGGAATGGTGGAATGTCAGGTGTCAGGGGGAAGTTGGAGGAAGGATTTTGAGGGGCTCTGACTCCTCACCAGCAGCCCTGTGATTCTAGTGGCTGAGGGTGAGTTTGGGGCCTACGATGAGGGCAGAAAGGCTCACTACAGGACTGGACCGCACATTTCCTTCTCCTCATGCTGTGGTTGGAATCAACTTTTATAAATGGAGATACAAGATGTGTGTGCCTGCGTATCCTGGATAGAGAGAAAGGACAGTATCTTGGAGGAGAAAGGACTACATCTGTGTCCCCAGCTCTGTGACTTTGTATCATGGAGAGAGGCTGGATTCCTCTTTGGACACAGAGTCAAATCCTCCCTCCAGCCAGGGTGGCTCTGTCTGTCCCGGAGCTGAGCTCTGGCTCTCCATCTGTAAGATAAGGATGGTAGTAACCACACTGCAGGGTTGCTGTGAGGAGTTAGGGTGCCATCAGTCTGGGTTCCTTACTTCCAAGGGCTTCAGTTTCCCCTGTGCAAAGTTGTGGTGAGGGCCAGGGTGACATCCATCATCATAACTGCACGTGCCCGTCCATGTCTCCCGGAGATTGTGACCTAAGCTCCTTGGTCAAACCACATCAGTCCCATTCTCTGCTACAAGCCTAGGCTACTTGCCCGCAAAGAGTGGCCCCATAAATGTTTACTGAGCCATAAATGTTTACTTGGGAGAACCAAGGGCTGATTTCTCTGATACACCACGTCCCTCAGAGGCACGTCCTCCCAGCCCCCCGCACCTCAGACGTGGGCGTCTGCTGACGGCCTTCACTTCTAATTAGCTCCGCGTGTCAGACTGCAAGTTGGCAAAACTGTCAGACAAGCAACAACAGAAAAAAAAAAAGTTTTTAATTAGTTCTTCATAAAGATCAGGAAACGTGGTAAAAGAAAAATGCTCAACTCTGCACGTGGTTCTTTGAACTATAATTGGTATGTTGGATGTAAAAGCTGTAAAAGCCCATTAGCTCGTTGCAGAAAAGTGTGATGACAAAGAGGAAAGTGGGGGGAGGCGGGTGGTGATCAGTGTTTTCATGTGAAGGAGACACAGTCCTCTGTTTCCGTGGCTGGCATTTATCCTTTCATCCGTGTGCACTCGCCCAGCACATCTGGGAGTCTCAGGAACGTTTGTCCCACAAGCCCTTCTCATTCCATCCAGAAAATAGTGCTGCTCAGGCTACAGCTCTGAGCGTCTGGGAGTGAGTCTGGTGTTTAGGGAACAACGAAAGAGAGACCTGACCCATGTCCATCTTAGGACCCCTGGAACCCTGAACAGTGCCCTCACCCCTCGGAACAGCAGTTTCTTCTGTGGAAAATGGGGACAGAGTTGATTAGCGCTGGACTTCATACTTGTCTTGACTCTCTTGATGGGGGAATCCTATTCAGGTAATGGGGTGGGGCAAGGGAGGGAACCAAAAAGCCCTAATTCACCTGATTTAAGATACTCCAAAGCACATTCATCCTGGAAAGGCCACCTGAAGCCCACCTTCCCTGGGAATCTTTCCTCCTGCTGGCAAGGATTTTCCTTCTCCAAGCTCCAGTATCAAAGAGTAATAGTAATAGAAATAGTAATAGTAATTGCAGATGGATACATGGGACGCTCTATGTGCTAAGTCTTAACTAATTTATTCCTCTCTTTATTAGCCTCATTTTACAGATAAGGAAACAAGACTGGAGTGTTACATAACTCTCCCAAGGTCAGACAGCAGTAAGCGGAGGAGGTTGGATTCAAACCCCAGCAGTCTGACTCCAGAGCCCACATTGATAACCAATACCCAACACAATTGTTATTCTTAGCATGTCTGCTATAAACCAGGTCTTAAATTAGGAGCACAATTAGATCATCTATTAAACCCCAAACAACCCTGTACAGTAAGTCCGCTACATACGAACCTTCAAGTTGCGAACTTTCAAAGATGTGAACGTGCTTTCGCGTGTCCAATCACACGAGTTAGTTCACGCGTCCGGCAAACATTGTCACGTGCATACATCCTTTGCAAGTGGTTGTGCTTTTGTGTACTGTACAGTAGTATTTTTTTGTGTTCGTTTTTTATTTATTATTTGTGTGAAAAGTATTATAAGCCTATTATAGTACAGTGCTATTGATACATAGCTGACTGTGTTTGTTGGGTACCTAGGCTAACTTTGTTGGACTTATGAACAAATTGGACTTACGAACGTGCTCTCGGGAAGGAGCTTGTTCATATGTACGGGACTTACCGTAAGAGGGCAGAAAGATGGGGCCATTGAAGGTGATGAAGCTTAAATGGCTTCCGTGAGGTTTGGGGCTAGGACCTTGTAGAAATGGGATTTGAATTTGGATCTCCCTGTTGCGGTAGGTAAGCTGCCCCTGGTGCGGCACCAACGCCGCACAGTTTGAATTCCATTGTTGTCTATTTCATAACCCTGTTTGGCATTTTATGTAAATAGAATACTCATTCAGAAAAATGTGAGTGGACAGGTTGATGAGACTTTACAGAGTAAACTCATCCAGGTTACCACCAGCCAGGTCGAGAAATAAACCCTTACTGGCAGCCTTCTCTCCCATTACCTGCCCCCAAAGACCACCACCACCACTCTAACTTCCAACATTGTACACTAGATTAGAACTCTAGAACTTTGTATAAAATGAATCGTGTACTATGTACTCTTTTGTGTCTGGCTTCTTCCAACGTTATGTTTGTGAGTCATCCATATTGTTGCAAGGAGCAATATTCCTTTATTTATGGCTATATTACTCATTCATGACTGTGTGAAAATTTATTATCGATTTTACTATTGATGGGCAATATGATCGTTACTAATCGTTTTGTTATTATCATTAGAACCGGTGTAAATCTCCATGTGCATATTTTTTGATGAATACCTACAACATTTCTGTCAGGTCATGCAATGAAGGGGGAAGGCTCAGCTTCACTGGGTACTGGTGAACACTGCTTCAAAGCGGTTATACCAATTTACCCTCCTGCTGGATGTGTGTTTTTAGTTACTGCACGTCTTTGCTGACATTTAGTATTTGCACTTTAAAAATTTAGCCCTTCTGAGTGGTGCTGCTGTTATGTGATTTTAATGTACGTTTGCTTGATGACTAATGAGATTAGGCGCTCTTGTTTATGTGGCCCAATTCGGTGTTATCCTCGTGAAGTTCCTGTTCAAGTTATTTGTCGTTTTAAAAAGATGGGCTGTTTGTGTTTTCCCTGTTGATTTATAGAAGTTCTCTTTTAAATATGTTCTGAGTCTTTTGATGGACATAAATTCTTAATTCTAATCAAATACGATGTATTAATCTTTTCCATCACGGCTGGCGACACCTCAAGTTCAAGAAGGTGGCCTATGTCATCTTCTGGCCATTTTTGTTCTATTTTTCACAGTTAGGTCTAAAATCCAACCCAGAACTGGTGTTTTGATGTGGTTTTAGGCCACTTTTAAATGATGTGAGGTTACCGTCAACTCTTTTTTTTTCCCCATATAGATATCCAATTGACCCGACACCGTTTATTGAAAAGACTAATGTTCCCCACCATATTGTGGTGGCACTGTGGCCAAAATCATAAGAGTTTTCTTTGTGGAAAAGTTTTCAGCTACACATCCATTCTCTTTAAATAAGTGAAGGGTTATGCCAGTTAGTTACTTGCTGATCAGAGAACTTTGGTTATTTGAATTTTGAAAGAATTTGTGAATTTGATCTAAGTTATCAAATTTATTGGAATAAGGTTCATAATATGCCCTCATTATCTTTTGAAAATCTGTTCAATCTGTAGTGATGTCATCTTTCTCATTTCTGATATTTATAAGTGATGTCTCCTCTCTTTTTTCCTGTTAGTCCAGTTAGAGAATTACCAGTTTTAATGATCTTCTCCAAAAACAATAAACTTTTGGCTTCCTTGATCTCCTCTGTTGCTCGCCTGTGCTCTACTGTACTGACCTCTGCGCTTATCTCGAGTGTCCCCTCACTTCTGCTTAATTTCAGTTCAGTTTGTTCTTCATTTTCTGGCTCTTGAAGGTAAAAGCACAGGGCTTTGATTTGAGACCTTTCTTCTCTTCGAATATTGGTCCTTAGCCCTCTAAATTTCCTCCAACCTACTGTTTTAGTGACATTTTCCAAATGCTGATATGCTCTGTTTTAATGTTCATTCAGTTCAAAATACTTTCAATTTCCCTTTGGGTTTCTTTGTTGATGCATGGATCACTTACAAGTGTGTTATTTAGTTTCTAAATATTTGGGGACTTTTCAGAAATCTTTTTCCTCTTGATTTCTAATTTAAGTCCACTGTGGTCACAGAACATACTTTGTACGACCTGAATCCTTTTTAATGTATTGAGATATTGTCTTAATGGCCGAAATACAGTCTGCCTTGGTAAATGTTCCATGAGCACTTGAAAAGAATGTGCTTTCATAAATGTCAATCAGGTCACATTGGTTAACAGTGCTGTTCAAGGCTTCTAATGTCCTTACTGATTCGCTGTGCTTAACTCCATCAATTATTGAAAGACAGGTATTTAGGTCTCACCATTTTTGTGGGTTTGTGTATTTTCCTGTGTTTCTATCAGTTTTGGCTTCAAACATTCTGTTACTAGGTGAATAAACATTTAAGATTATCATGTTCTCTTGATGAATCGACCCATTCATTATTCAAAATGAATTTTTTAAATCCCTGGTAACATTCTTTGCTCTGAAATCTACTTTGTCTGATATTATTGTAACTACTCCAGCAACCCCACACTCCTTTTTTTTCATGAGGGCTAGCACAATATACCATTTTCCATCATTTTACTTTTATCCTATTTGTATCTTTATATTTAGAGTAGGCAACATAGAGTTGGGTCTTTATTTCTTTATCCAACTGGAAAATCTCTGTCTTCTGATTGGGGTGTTGAGAAAATTTAAATTTAAAGTAATTATTATAGCTAGTGGGAAGCAGCCGCATAGCACAGGGAGATCAGCTCAGTGCTTTGTGATCACCTGGATGGGTGGGATGGGGAGGGTGGGGAGGAGGGAGACGCAAGAGGGAGGAGATACGGGAACATATGTATATGTATAACTGATTCGCTTTGTTATAAAGCAGAAACTAACACCATTGTAAAGCAATTAAACTCCAATAAAGATGTTTAAAAAAAAACAAAACAAAACAAAATAAATAAATAAATAAAATACAGTAATTATTGATGATATTTGGGTTAATGCTACTTTTTTTTTTTTTTGCGGTACGCGGGCCTCTCACTGTCGTGGCCTCTCCTGTTGCGGAGCACAGGCTCCGGACGCGCAGGCTCAGTGGCCATGGCTCACGGGCCCAGCCGCTCCAAGGCATGTGGGATCTTCCCACGCACGAACCCGTGTCCCCCGCATCGGCAGGCGGACTCTCAACCACTGCGCCACCAGGGAAGCCCAATGCTAGTTTTTGATGTCTGTTTTCTAATCATCCTATCTTTTCATTGTTGTTTTTCTGTATTTATGTTTTTTCTGTCTACACTTGACATAGGAGTGTGTATATCTAGAGGTTCAGTTTGGGTCCTTTCACATTTTCTATGTCGTTATTTAGTGTATTCCATCTTTCACTTTTTTGAACATGTGGAATATCGTTCCAAGAGCTATTTAACGTCCTTGCCTATTACTGCTACGGTCTCTTGTCAGTTCTCTGTCACTTTCTATTGAGTGCTTTTTCTCATCATCTTGGGTCATATTTTCCTGCTTCTTTGCACGCCTGGTAAGTTGACTGGATAGCAAATATTGCGAATTTTATTGTGTTGGGTGCTGGGTATTTTTGTGTTTCTAATAACGTTCTTGAGAGTTGCTGTGGGATATAGTTGAGTTCCTTGGAAACATTTCTCCCCTTTCAGGTCTTCTTCTAAGTTTAATCAGGCTGGATCAGAGGCACAGTTAGTCTCAGGATAATTATTCCCCACTCCTGAGGCAAGACTTCCTGAAAACTTGAGCCCCATGAGTCACGAGATCTTGCTGTCTGACTGCCGGAACAAGAGATGATCCCAATACCCCCTTCCCTGCGTGAACCCAAGGACTTGTTTTAATTCTCAGGGGTCCTTCTTTCTCCAGCCTCAAGCAGCTCAACAATTCCCTCACTGCATGCATGCGCTGTCATTTTACTTCCACATATGTTTTAAGCTACCACATTAAATTATTATTTTTGCTTTAAAGTGCCAACTTACCTTTAAAATATTTTTATATTTTAAAACACAGAAACAGAAAATCACACGTGTGGTTTACAATGTATTCTTAGGCAAACACCCTGATAACCACCCCCAGTTCAAGAAATAGAACTTTGTCACCCATCCCAGGAGCCCTGCTCATGAGCTTCATCTCAGTCAAAGCCTCTCTATTCCCCTCCATACCCCTACAGGTACCACTATCACGATTTTCATGGCAATTAAATTTTTTATTAAAAAATAGTTTTATCATTCAAAGGTGAATCCTTGGACATTATGGCTTACTCTTGCCTAATTTAAAACTATGACATGTCTTTTAAGCTTCTTTTATCCTGCAAGTCCGTCCTATTTCTTCCGGCTCCTCACCATTATCTGTGGGGAAGCCTGGTTCCTTTGACTTGTAGACTTGCCCGCAGTCTGGATTTTGCTGATAGCATTCTCCATGTGTTCCTCTGTCTTTATACTTTCTGCACACTGGCTGCTGGGTCCAGAGACTGGGTCAGACTCAAGCTTAATCCCTTTCGGAAAACGCTATTTGGTGTTTGGCCAGACAGCAGGAGGCACATAATTTCTGATTATATCTCCTTGTCATGTGAACAGCTATAGATTTCTAATGCCTGGCCCTCCTAACTCATTCGGAGGTGCAGAGGGTGATATTCTAATTCTGTCATCTCTCTTGACTATTATTTGTCAACCAGCTTTTCAAGAATTTAAGGGAAAAGTCATCATATTTGCCCATACACATACCTTTTCCAGTGCTAGCATTTCCAGTGCTCCATTTTTTTTCCTTTTATGGGAGGAATATTTACTTTTTGTTCCAACCTGGGAGTACTGGTGATGAATTCTCTCAGTTTTCGTTTCTATGAAAGTATTTGACCCTCAACTTCAAAAGCATTTTGCTGCTTATAGAATTCTAGGTTGACATTGAAAGATGGCATTCCACAGTCTTCACGCCTCAGTGTTTGTGGTGAGAAATCAGCTCTTATTTTTATCCTTGCCTCTGTGTATAATGTTGCTTTTCCCCCTCTCGAAGCCTTGGAGATTCTCCCTTTAGCTGTGATATTCAGTAGTTTGACTAGGATGTGCCTAACTGCGTTTTTCTTTGTGTTTTTTTTTTTCTTTTTTTGCTTGGTTTTACCGAGTTTCTTGGATTGATAGACTGATGTTTTATTCACATTTAGAACATTTCAGATAAAATGTATTTAAATACTTTTTCCTTCCTATTCTGTTACATACATGTTAGATCACTTATATTGTTCCACAGGTGAATGAAGCTCAGTTTTTTCCCTTCATGCTTTAATTTATTCAAACTCAAATAACCTGTTTTCCAGTACAATGATCTTTTCTATTGTAGAGTCTAATGAATTTTTCTCCTTGCTTTGGAGTTTTGATAGCTCTCCTAAACATTCCTTACCTCTTCACTCATTATATACTTTTTTACCTATAGACACTTTTAACATAGGTATCATAGATATCGTAAAGTCTTTTTCTTCTAATTTCATGTCTGGATCTGTTTTTATAACTTTTTTTTTTCTTTTTGACGTTGTATGATAGATTTCTGCCTCATCCCACATATGATAATTTTTGCTTCTTTTTTTGAAATATAATTGATATATAACATTGTATAATTTAAGGTAGACAACATGTTGGCTTGATACATTTGTATATTGCAATGTGATTACCATGGTAGTGTTAGCTAACACCCCTGTCATGTCGCATAATTATCATTTCTTTTTTGTGGCAGGAACAATTAAGATCTAGTCTCTTAGCAAACTGAATACAGTCTTGTTGACTATAATCACTATGCTGTGCACTAGATCTCCAGGACTCATTCATTATCTAGTTTCAAGTGTGCCCTTGAACAACATCTCCACAATTCCCCACCATCCACAGTTGTTATTGTTTTTGTAATGGACATTGTGGATGATGACTTGTAAAGTCTTTAGATTCTGTTATCCTTTCTAAGAGTATTCAAATTAGTCCTGGAAGGCAATAAAATTACTGGTATATCATCTTGGTCCTATAGTCCTATAAGTTGTGTTGGAGAAATATATTCAATTTCCCTTAGTCTCAGGGTGTAGATCTCAGTCTTAAGATGTGGTCCTTAATCCTAAACTCCTTCTGGAGTTTCAGTCAATGCCCAAGGTCTTTATCAAGGCCCTCTAATTTGGTGAAATTTGAATTCTACACTCTTTCTCCAGCACCTGGCAGCTGCTGAATTCTCTGCTTCATCCTTTCAGCCTTCCAGCTCTCTTTTCGGTGAGGCCCCCTAGAGCCTTGCCCTGTGTCTATACAGTTTAGGAGTCAGATAGGAGCTTGGATGCAGGTTTGGGGTATCTTCCTAGGTGACTTCCTGAAATCCAGGATTTTCTCCTTCAATTTCCAGCCTCCCTGACAGTTCTAAACTTTGATGTCTGACTCCCCAGCCCAGTAAGACTGCTGATTTCTTCTTGAGCTCTGATCTGACTATGCCCTGTGGATTGGGCATTCCCTCAGGAGAAAAGCCAGGTGGATGGAGAACTTGCCCAAATTAACCACCTTATTTCAGGGGTCACATTTCCTGCAGCTTCTGCCTTCTTTTGCTCCTTCCCCAGTGCCTTCCAACAGTTGTTTTGATATTTTCTCCAGAATTTATAATTGTTATTGACCTACTCCATTGGTCCACATGTCTGTCTTTATGTCAGTACCACACCGTTTTCATTACTGTAGTTTTGTAGTTAGTTTTGCAATCAGGAAGTGTGACTCCTCCAGTTTTGTTCTTTTTCAGGATTGTTTTTTCAGGCTATTCAGGGTTCCTTGAAACTCCACATGAATTTTAGGATGTTTTTTCTTTATTTCTGCAAAAAAAAATCATTGGGATTTTGATAGAGATTGCACTGAATTTGTAGATCACTTTGGTAATATTGACATTTTATTAATATTAAGTGTTACAACCCATGAACATGGATGTATTTCCATTTATTTATGTCTTCTTTACTTTCTTTCAGCAATATCTTGCAGTTTTCATTGTACCAGTCTTTCATTTCCTTGGTTATGTTAATTCCTAAGTATTTCATTCTTTGTGGTGCTATATTGTATTGATAAATGCAATTATTTTTGTAATCTCATTTTCAGATCATGCATTGTTTGTGTATAGAAATGCAACTGGTTTTGGGGTATTGACTTTATTTGTATTTATTTTTATAAAACAGGGATGCTTTTCTATTTTCGCCAAGATTTATCATTGTTATTTGTAGGAGGGTTAGTCTGATAGAAGCTCCTCTGCCATGTGGGAAATTTGTGAAGTCCTCATGTATTTTTACTTTAAGTGTATACAAAACCTTCCAGTTTCATTATTACTACCCACATATTTACCCTTTTCATTGCTTTTTATTTCCCTTCCTATGTGACCAGCCTTCCATTTCAAATCATTCCCTTCTGAATTCAGAACTCTGGGTGGGAAGCTTCATGGAGAGTTTCATTGGCAGCTCAGTGGGTGGTGGGCTGCTCACGGGTCCTAGCCTGTGGCCCCTCAGTAACCACGCCCTCTGCAGTGGGGTCCAGATCCTGGGCTCAGGGACCCCTTCTCAGTGCCCTCACTGCCCAGAGGATGGCTGCTCCCAGAGCTTTTACACCTTGCTCTTTAAATCTTGATAGTTAGTTCCCTGTTAACAATTAATAATTCTTTATGTTAAAAATTCTCCATTCAAATCTGTGGTTTATGTCTCCTGCCTGGTCCCTGACTTACATAGTTCTTGGTTTCAGTTACTATATTTTTAGGTCATTGTTATTCTTACCTGTTCTTTGGTAAAATTCTCAAGGTGGTTATGTATTTTCTTGACTGTGCTAGTTAGAGTTATTTTAGAGTCTGTGTCTGAGAACTCCAGTGTCTGGGTCACATGTGGATCTGTTCCTGTTGCCTTATCTTCTTCTCAGATTTTCATCTTCTCTACGGGATGCCTGACACACTTTTAATGACTGTTTGACATTGTGTGTGAGAAACACTGGGGAATCCAGACGCGGTCATCTCCCACCCGAATGGAGTTAATTTTCTCCTGTCCAGCTGTTAGAGCAGAAGGACACCATGCTGGTCCAGGTGGGGATGGGAACATTCTGAGGCTGGCTTCAGGTTTTGCCAAAGATGGGTCTATTTCCATTGGTCTCTACTCCCAGTCTGTTGCACTGTTGGGGCCTCTGCTCAGAGAGTGAGGGCACCTTCTCCAGTTTTTTCTCCCAAGTTCTGTAAGACTCCAAAGCTTTCCTTGGCTTCAGAGGCCTGTGCATGGTTGCTCAGCTGCTCTGTGTATGGTTTCTAGGCTCTACGCCCATGTGAGGCTTGGGGTTTGGCAAATTCCTCAAGGGAAACATTTGTTCCAAATGGTGGGATCACCATCTGTGAAATTCTCTTTTCTCACGGACCTTGGCCCCTCAAGTCCTGACTGCCTTGATGATCCTGAATTCCCTTTGATCTTTTCAGACCCATGAGATGCAGCTCTCTGCTTGGACTCTATGACCCAAGCAGCAAATTACCAACGTCCCCAGAGGGGGAAGCATCCCCTTACCTCCTCTGTTCCCTCCTCCAGGGAACATGATCTTGGCTGTCTCAGTTACACTCTGATGCCTTCAAACAGCAGTTTATCTTGCATTTTATCCAAGTTTAATAACCATTATTTGTGGGAGTGTTGGTCTGGCACAACACATTCTATAAGTAGAGGGCATCTGTTTCATACAATTGATTTTTCCCCATAACCAGACTGTAAGCGTCTATGGTCTGGTTTTCCCCATATTTTCAATTTCACACAACCTAATTTCATCCTGAGCACACTCTCGGGGGCCAGCAAACACAGTTTTATGTAGAAACCAAAAACGGAAGCAGTTACTTGGGGAAAAATCGTCTGGGGTTGTATTTATCTGGGCTGCCCATACAAAGTCCAGAGAAAACAAGGCAGTGTTTTGGAGTGGAGACAACACAAAAATATTTGAGTTTCTTGAATAAATGTTATTTGAGTTCTATTTCATGTGGATTTATTTTTCCTAGGAAGATAAGAAAGTCCTTTGTGTGTAAGCACCCTGGTCTCTCCAAACTTTGGTGTTACCTGTGCTGGAACTTCCACGAGGTGAGTTTGAGGAGAAGCAAGTTTTCACCTCATAGCACCACCTTCAGAGTTGACTGAATGTGCTTACAGATTCCCGGGTGCCCTTGGCATCACATGATGGAGCTGTCCTTCTAGAATCCTCCACCGCTATCAAGTGCCGGTTCGGAATTCAGACTGAATTGTCTGGGTTTGAATTCCAGTTCTTATCTGTGGGGCTCAGAAAAAATCACCACACTTCTCCAAGTCCAGCTTATGATCACGTACAGGAGAATAGTAGTCCCCACCTCAAATACTCGTCATGAGACAGAGAAGACGTAACAGAGACAGTAAAGCACAGACACGGTGCCCAGCATGTGCTGTTAGTCTTCCCTTCTCTCTCTTAAGCCATGCTCTTCCCAGATCCCGCCAGAGGAATTCCCTGGCACATTGCTTTCACGTGACTGTCCATTTCTGGAAGGCAGGGACTGTGCCCAGCCATCCTGGGCAGAGGGGCTAGGGTGGGGCAGGTGGTCACACAGCAGCAGAGGGGACTGAGCTGCATTCCTGTACCTGTTCGTGGCAACGGCATTCGATGGGCACCTCCTCTGTGCTAGGATGTAGGGATGCAGAGAAGGAAGTGGCAGAGGCAGGCCTGTGAGTCCTCCTGGGGGATGTGGTTACCATGGAAACATGAAAGGAGCTCTGAGGGCACGGATCGCTGGGCTGTGGAAGGAAGATCCCATACACACTGAATGCTGAAACCAAGTGGGGCCTTCCATCCCCTGACTCCACCCTATTGATTGCCCTTTACAAGGAGGCCACTCTCCCTCCAGCTTAGTTCACCCACCCACTCAGGGCATGGGTGGGCACAGGGAGCAAAGGAGCAGAGAAAAGCATCGTGAACCACAGGATGCTGGGAAGAACCAACATCTCCCAGTCCTCCATCAGTGCCTGCCAGGTACTCCTGTCCCCACCCACCCCCACGTGGCAGACACTCCAGTTGGGTGACTTGGGCCAAGATGTCATCCAGGACACGGGAACCATCCTGGGGTGGGGGGCTTAGCGCACTCTGCCCGTGGGCCTTGCAGGAAGGGCATCTCTCCTCCCTCTCTCCCTCACCTCCACCTCCTGGGGTTGAATCCTCTGACCGCCTGGAAAGCACACCTGATTTCCTCTAGGTGTGGCCAGGCATGGAGATCTTTGTCTGCCTTTAAGTCCACTGCCAGAAGGAAAAGCCCAGACACAAGTACTGAATTGAATTATTGAAAGGTTTCACCTCCATCACCTGTCCTTCCTGCTCCTGTCCTGGTCCCCCAAGCTCCCCGCTGCAGCACACAGGCCAGCAGCTGCCTCAAGGCAAGCTGTGTTGGGGTGTTTGACTGTCAGTTGGCTGGAGCATGGGATCCATCAGGCTGGTCCCCACACGGCCCCTCTGTCAGAGACCAGGGGATGTGTTTAGAGGGAGAGAAAGGGCAAGACAAGATGACAAGGATCCCCTTCTTCTGCTGGAGATAAAAGGAGAAACACCCAGAAGACACGTTTTATCAAAGGATCGTAGAGCTCAGAGTGGGCGTACCCTTGTCCTTGCCCGGGCCGAGCCCCTTCTGCTCAGGAAGCCCATCTCCTAACTGGAAAGCGCCATGTGGAAAGAAGATTGCCTCCGTGGATTGGGTTGCGTCTGTTTCCCGTGTCTTCCGGCACCGGTCCCTAGTTCTGACATTCCAGCCACCCAGGACCGTTCTGCTCTATTCTGCCCTGTTACTTCCATTAAAAACTTGAACACAGTGAGCACTCCTGTCTCCACGCCCCCAGCACACACACACACACACACACGCACACTCACCTCTCTCTGACTTCATAACCGACACCCAGGCGTCCCCTGTCCCTCCCCTCTGCAGGTTTTTCCCTCTTCCTGTGCTGGGAAGCTTTTCAGATAATCCAAAAATTATAGATTCATAAAGTGCCATAGATTTGGGGCAGGCCTTTGGGAGTCATCAGGTCCGGTCCCCTCACTTTACACATGGGAGGGCTGGAGGCCCAGGGCTTCCACGGGACACGCCGGGCCCTGCAGCACAGCCGCGGCAGAGTTGGCCTTGGAATTGACGTGGCCTGGCTCCAGGAACGAGCTCCTTCCCAGGGTCCAAGCTCCACTCCAATCTGTTCGTACCATGTTCCTGAAAGTAGGCCCCTGAGCTGATGGAGTGATGCAGGGGCCCTGGTTTCATTTCCCCTCGTGCGGAGGAGCTTGTGTTCCCGTCTGGGTGCCTGCCACCAAGGAGGAGGGCTGGCTGGGCGGGGCCATCCAAGCAGCAAGGAGGGTCCCAAGGCAGGAGTCAACTTGACCAATGGGCCTGACCTTCCCGAGAAGTGTTTGCATCTCTCGTCATTAATGTAAAAGCAGATCTGAATAAATAAGGAGGTTTACCTTGGTGGGAAATCAGGACGGCTGTTTTCAAGTCTTGTCTCCCCTGTAACGGATTGAGGAGTCCTGCCCTCGGCCAGGGGAAGAGTCGCCCAGTTACTCCCCCACCCCCTGACACTGGGCTTGGCTGCTTGGCTGTCTTGACAATAGAAGGTGGGCAGAGCAATTGTGTGGGGGCTGAGCTGAGGGTTTCGGAGGCAAGGCATTGTTCCTCTTGCCTTCTCCGTGAATAGAACCTGCCCTGGAGTTGCCCACTAGTCCAAAGAGAAGAGCTGACTCACGAAGCAGCTCTGAACCCGTGCTGCCACCAACCCAGGCCAGCCAGGCAGGATGAGCGTTCAGAGCCACAGGCTCCCCACATTAGTAAGCTTGTTGTTGTAAGTTACTGGGTTTTGAGCCTGCTTGTTAGGCACAAGTATGATAGCAGTTGCTGACTGATACACCTGTGCTCTCGAATTAGGTAATAAAACATTGTAAAGATGTCAACTTCTCCTAACTTAATGTATGAATTCAATACATTATCTGATCAAGCTCCCAATAGCAATTTTTAGAACTTGAAAAATGAATTCTAAATTATATCTAAAAAAGTAAACTCTATGAATAGCTTAGAACATTTTGAAAAAGATGAGCAAAGTTTTGGGCGTTGGGGGAAGCTCACTTCCTAGTCTTCAGGATACAGCACAGGAGTGAGGTGTATGGGACTGTCAGGGGCACATGGACGGGGAGTGGAGGGCAGGGGGGTTGGGAAAGAAACCCCTGAGTGTGTGTGCAGCTGATACGTGACAATAAATAATTGCAGAAAGGGGAGGTTACTTATTAAATAGAATGAGAAGTGTTGGCAGTGTATGGAGAAACATAAAATCATTTCCCACTTCCCACCATATTAACTAAATTAACTCCAGATTAACTCAGTACATCAGTGAGAATGGTAAATGATCAAGCTGATTTTTAAAATGCAGGAGAATATTTTTGTGACCTTGGGGTGGGGGGAAGGGCTTTCTAATCAAGACCCCGCTAGCAGAAGCATGAGATGCGGAGTCACTGGTAGACTTGGTCACATCAGAAAGAACTTTTCTCCCAAGTGAAGGACTCCAGAGACACAGACCCAGCCTCGGTGAGGAAATCTGCCCTGTTATCAATGCAAGGATACTTTAGGATGCCCTGGGAACAAGAAGCAACAGACGAGAAACACAGTCAAAAAGTAGCACCAGGTATGAAGAGACAATTTACAGAACGGAGGGAGCCCAGTGGCCATGAGGGCACCAACAGATGCCTAATATCACTAATCATCAGAAAAATCACATAAATATGCCAAGAAAGATGCCGCTTACAGCCATCCAAGTGACATAGTCAGAAGGTTTGTGACAACAAATGCTGCAGAGGACATCGGTCCAGAGAACCTCGAGTGGTACAGGGGGAGCCCAGTGGACGGGGCCTTCAGACGGATACAGAGGTTCTTAGTGAAAAGACACAGCTGCGCATTACCCCAGACTGTGTCCCAGCTGCACAGGACACCTTTGCGGAATGTCCACTCTGGTGTTGTTTGTGGCCGCCAAGGCCTGGAGGCAGGCTGGTCACCCTTCCCTAGAGGAATGAATGGCTGAGGGGATGGAAGTCAAAGGGTTGAACCAGCCGTGTGTGCAGGGATGCGGCCTGCTGTCAATAATAGATGTTACCAGGGCCAAGGGTCCATGCGGGACCACTAAGGAAGTTTGGGACCCTGGGAAGGCACCTCTCCGGTGGGTTTCTAGTCTCTCCACCCAGACCTGGGTCCCATGCTCCCCCGATCATCTTCCTGTTGCACAGCCAGGACCAGCAGGGCCCCCCTCCCTGGACCCAGGCTGCGTCAGGGGGATCAGGAAAAGAGGGGCTGGGGGAGTCCATCTCTCCCCAACCCCTGTGTGGCCCTGAGCCCGGCCTCTGCCATGCTGGCCCAAAATGGGGGTTCTGCCTCAGTTTCCTCACTGTCGGGATCTTGGCAGCTCTGAACCCCAGCCCACGTGTCTGGGGACCTGTCTATCGCCTGCCCGCCCAGCCCTGTGCCTCACCCAGCGGTGGGATCTTGCACCAGAATCTGCCCGTACCAGGCCCCAGCGTTTCCAAGGCTTTCCTCATTGAATGGGACCATCTGGGGTCTTCAGCAGGCCACCCCTATTCCTGCCTTTGCTTCCAGCCTGGTGCTGTCAAGTGTTTCCCACTGAACCTTCTAGGGAGGGTCAGAGAAGCAAGGTCGTGTCTGGGAGAAGGACTTACGTGAGGCATCACACGTGTAGCCATCAGTTCAGTAAACATTGTGAAGTGTTTCTGATCTGAAATCAACATGACATCAGCCGGGTTGGCAGCATCCAACACATTCTAGGTGAAGGCCTCATGGCATGGATCTCACCGTTCGTTCTGTCTCTCCCACTGGATCAGCACCTGGTGTGTGCTGGGCTCAGAGCTGACATTGGACTTGGCCAGGCTGTTGGCATCTTGCCTCATCCCCCCTTCCCTCTGCCAAGAGCCCCACTGGCAGCAAACACTGTGCCACCATGGGCGGTCCACTTGGCTTCTGACTAGACCAGCCTCTGACTTCGTCCCTCCTGCTGCTTCAAGGATGGGCATAGGTCCTCTGGACCAGTGAGTTAGGCTCAGGACTCAAACTTTTGGGGTGAGAGACCCCCACTTACTTTTCTGTTGAATTTGAACTTGAAGAGTTATAGGCCTGGAGCTGCTGGGTCCACCTTGCCCCTTGTGGAGCCAACCAGAGGGGGAAAAATGTCAGAGAAGGGACGAGACTAGGTCCTGATGACGTCATCTGAGGGCCTGGATCCAGCCACACCTGAAGCAGAGGTGTCTTTGACTTTTTAGCCATTGTCTGAGTCAAAGCATTCATTTTGTTTTTTCTTTTCTTTCCTTTTTTCATGTAAAAACCTGTTTTCAGTTGGTTGCTGTCCCTCGCAAGAGAGCCCTGGCCTATGCGGCAGGGAAATACAAATTTGTCCCCATGCCCTACGTGGCTCCTCTACGACGGTCCAGCCAGGCCTCCTCCCTTCCTCGGTCAAGCATTTTCTGACCACGCTTGGGCGTCCAGGGCTGCCTCTCGAACCGCCTACACCTTGGCCCTCCTATTTTGTCTGTCTGGGCGTGGCAGAAGGGCAGGTCTGCCTATGTGGACAGAACAGAAGACTTCTTAGGGCTGACGCTGATCTGAGAGGCAGTGGGGTCCTGCCTCCCAGGGAGCGGGGATTCCAGTTGAGTGGGGTTGGCCCTCATCAGGAAGCAGGCACAGAGCTGGCTGTGTTGGGAGGAGTGGACAAGGCGGCCCCTGAGCGCAAGCCCCACCCCGAGCCTGTGCAATTCTAAGAAGCATCAGGGCAAAATGGAGGTTTTGCACGCCCTTCCTGTGTTCTCTGGATTCTTCTACGCGCAAATGAAGCTCCAGCGTGCTCACACTGTCCGGAATACGTCAAAATCAGGCGGTTGGCAGCAACGACAGCCCACGAGGGTCCCTGGCTCGAGCTGGCATTTTACAAAATGCTGATGTGGCTGAATGTCTGAATGCGTGGCAGTCAGGCAAGATGCCTGAAGGAAGACAGAAGGATCCAGGGCAGGCCCTGGCTCTCGCTGCTCGGCCCCTCCCGCCGTCTGCCGTGGCGGCTCCTCTGGGGCTCCTGCAGGCTGGGTCTGTGGCCCCAGTGGGCAGGGACATGTGATGGGGTGGCTGCGTCCACTGCGCGTCCTGATCTGTGCACAGCCCCTTGCGGTGTGCGTGCGTCGGCTCTCCCTGTGACAGCGTATGGCAGCCCCGTTTCCAAGAGGAGAGATGACGTGAAGAAGCAGAGGAGCCAGGACTCTGATCCAGAACCTTCTAAACCTCGAGATCCTGCCACTCACCGTGGGCGGAGGCCCACAGCACCTGTGCTGTGCTGTCACAGGTGCTGCTGTTGTTCTGGAAGATGGATCCGCGGGGGCAGCTCAGGGAGCAGGTGCCCAGGGAGCACGAGGTCACGGGCGGGTCCCAGCCTCGGTAGCTGGCACTTGGTTTTGAGAGGGGGAAGGGGAGAGGTCCAGAGCATGAGCCTGGGCTTCAGTGTCAGGAGAACCCTGGGTGCGGTGAAGACACCGGGCCCTGAGGGAGGCGAGCACATCTGAGGAAGCGTGTGTGTGCACGTATGCAGCGGTGTGCGCGTGTGTGTATACGTGTGTGTGCTTCACTCCCCTGTGTGCACGTGCAGGCACACGTCCCCCTGGGCTTAGTGCGCGTACGCACACTTGTGTGCACGTGTGTGCCCTCAGTGTCCTCGTGGTCCAACATGCAGATGGTCTCTGACCTCCATTCCTCTCATGACGGAGTCAGAGCTGCCAGCATCCAAGCAGGAGACGTCGCGACGTGACTCACCCCTGTGTCGGCCAAGGGACAGGACTCAAGGTCGTGGCGTTGGGGCTGCTTCTAGCTGGGGCTGTCAGAGCCCTTTGGGGAGGGTAAGCGCCTCCACAACAAGATGGACTCCCCGGGACTCATGGTCTCACGTGCTCCAGCCTCCTGCAACCCAAGGCTGGACGTGCCCCATTGAGTCCAGGGTGATGGGGAAGGGTTGGACCTCTAGACCGGCCCTGCCCCTGTCAGGCTCTGTGATCTCAGGCACTGTGTCCCCAGAGCCTCGGTTTCCCCATCTATCCACGGAGAGAGGGATCTAGAAGGATCCGACCACAGAGAGTCCTGGGAGCTGGGCAGGCAGGAGACAGGTCGTTAGCCAAGGACCTCTGTTCCCCTTTGAATACCCTCCCCACAGCCACGTGCCAGCAAGGCTGTCCCCTCCCCTGAGCCTGTCCCACCAGCCCCCGGAGCCTGGCCTAGCCCACCCCATTCAGCTTACCTCCTTCACCAGCATACAGGGGAGGGTCAGGAGAGCAGTGCTCCTGCTGTGGCCCTGGGACCCCTGACCCTCCTCGGCATTTTGTCTAACTGCTCTGCACTGCTCGGCCCACTGTCGTACCCCTACAGCTGCACCGTGAGCTCCTCCCACTTCGCCTCGCTGAGCCAGCCGTGCAGGTGGCTGAGCAGAGGGACAGCGGGAGAGCCACTTGGCACCTGCTCCCAGCATCTAGGCCACAGACTCGGCCCCAGGCCTGAGGACCAGGCCTGACGGGGAGGAGTCCAGCCGCCTGGGGTCTGGCGACCCTTCCTCCTGGCTCCAGGGTAAAGGGGCCAGTGTGGTCCTGGCCTGCAGGCTCTGCTGGTGATGGCTGCAGCACGGGGCTTACCCTGGGGACATGACCCACCCACAAGGATGCTGACAGCTCCAGGAGGGCACAGGCGCTGGGGCCTCTCTCCTCTGCCCCTTCCCCTTTTGATGATCGCAGCCATCACCTCCCTGCAGTGGGACCCAGAGGGTGGGACCCAGAGGGCCGGGAGGCGGCGGGAGGTGG
>RJWK010025537.1:0-27614 GCA_004363435.1 Platanista minor | reverse complement strand
TTTTGGTGTCTGTCCCCAGTGGCTAAAGTTGGTTCAGTGGGTTGTGTAGGCTTCCTGGTGGAGGGGACTAGTGTCTGTGTTCTGATGGATGAGGCTGGATCTTGTCTTTCTGGTGGGCAGGTCCACGTCAGGTGGCGTGTTTTGGGGTGTCTGTGGACTTATGATGATTTTAGGCGGCCTCTCTGCTAATGGGTGGGGTGTGGTCCTGTCTTGCTAGTTGTTTTGCATAGGGTGTCCAGTACTGTCGCTTTCTGGCCTTTGAGTGAAGCTGGGTGCTGGTGTTGAGATGGAGATCTCTGGGAGATTTTCGCCGTTTGATATTATGTGGGGTTGGGAGGTCTCTTGTAGACCGGTGTCCTGAAGTTGGCTCTCCCACCTCAGAGGCACAGCACTGACTCCTGGCTGCAGCACCAAGAGCCTTTCATCCACACGGCTCAAATAAAAGGGAGAAAAAGTAGATAGGAAGAAAGAAAGAAAGAGAGAGAGAGGAAGGAAGGAAGAAAGGAAGGATAAAATAGAATAATGTTAGATAAAACAAAATAAAGTTATTAAATTAAAAAATTATTAAGACAGAAAAAAATTTTTTAACAGTTAAAAAAAAAAAAAGATAGAACCCTAGGACAAATGGTGAAAGCAGCGCTATACAGACAAAATCTCACACAGAAGAATACACATACACACTCATAAAAAGAGGAAAAGGGGGAAAAAAAATCTTGCTCTCAAAGTCCACCTCCTCAGTTTGGGATGATTTCCCGTCTATTCATGTATTCCGCAGATGCAGGGTACCTCAAGTTGATTGTGGGGATTTAATCCGCTGCTCCTGAGGCTGCTGGGAGAGATTTCCCTTTCTCTTCTTTGTTCGCACGGCTCCCTGGGCTCAGCTTTGGATCTGGCCCCGCCTGTGCGTGTAGGTCGCCAGAGGGCGTCTGTTCGTCGCTCAGACAGAACAGGGTTAAAGAAGCCGCTGACTCGAGGGCGCTGGCTCACTCAGGCCGGGGGGAGGGAGGGGCACGGAGCGCGAGGCGAGCCTGCGGCGGCAGAGGCCGGCGGGAGGTTGCACCAGCCTGAGGCGCGCTGTGCGTTCTCCCGGGGAAGCTGTTCCTGGATCACGGGACCCTGGCGTTGCCGGGCTGCACAGGCTCCGGGGAGGGGAGGTGTGCAGAGTGACCTGTGCTCGCACAGAGGCTTCCTGGTGGCGGCAGCAGGAGCCTTAGCGTCTCAGGTCCGTCTCTGGGGTCCGCGCTGGTAGCCGCGGCTCGCGCCCGTCTCTGGAGCTCCTTTAAGCAGCGCTCTTAATCCCCTCTCCTCGCGCACCAGGAAACAAAGAGGGAAGAAAAAGTCTCTTGCCTCCTTGGCAGGTCCAGACTTTTTACCGGACTCCCTGCCGGCTAGCCGTGGTGCACTAGCCCCCTGCAGGCTGTGTTCACGCCGCCAACCCCAGTCCTCTCCCTGCGCTCCGACCGAAGCCCGAGCCTCAGCTCCCAGCCCCGCTCGCCCCGGCAGGGGAGCAGACAAGGCTCTCGGGCTGGTGAGTGCCGGTCGGTGCCGATCCTCCGTGCGGGAATCTCCCCGCTTTGCCCTCTGCACCCCTGCGGCTGTGCTCTCCTCCGCGACTCCGAAGCTTTTCCCCTCCGCCACCCGCAGTCTCCGCTCGCGAAGGGGCTTCTCAGTGTGTGGAGAAACCTTTCCTGCTTCACAGCTCCCTCCCACTCATGCCGGTCCCGTCCCTATCCTCTGTCTCTGTTTTTAGGGTTTTTTTGTTTGCCCTACCCAGGTAAGTGTGGAGTTTCTTGCCTTTTGGGAGGTCTGAGGTCTTCTGCCCCCGTTCAGTAGGTTTTCTGCAGGAGTTGTTCCACGTGTAGATGTATTTCTGGTGTATCTGTGGGGAGGAAGGTAATCTCCGCGTCTTACTCTTCCGCCATCTTGTCTCTAATCGCTTTTTCTTTCTTATCTCTAGTAGATCATAAATCTGCCCCATTCTCTAATGTTTAATATAGTTCTAAGTTTGTGTATTTAGTGGAATGTCAAAATTGCTCATTGTAAATCTGTGGCCAGTAAACGGAGAGGTACATACTTGGGTTTATGTGAGTGTGCTTACACACTCTTTGTAGTCCAGTAAAATTTTTTTCTCAGTAGCAGAACAACTCTAACCCGGACCCATCCAAAAGTTCCAGAGTGTTTAAGAGTAAAAATTCAGATGCCTCAGAACTATAGAAACCACTTTAATCTGAAGTTTTTTGAAGCTTCTGGGTTTTGGTGATTCCTTTTCCATAAGGCTCCCACAGGGGCTGGACTGATTTCGTAGATTCAGGAGAATTCCAATTTACTTTAGGAGATAATCCTAGGAGGCATTCCAAAGTATTAGAGTGTTTTTCCTCCTTCAAAGTAAGCTAGTGTTGCAACTGTATCTTCAGAAGTCTTTTTGAATCGTCCATCTCAGATGCAGAATATTCTCTCTTGTTTCTCGTATCCTTTTTCATTCAGTCTAAATTGGGGTATTTTAAGATCCTCTATATGATTTATTTTTCATCTGTGATATAGAAACCGATGATGGAGCTATGATGAAGGTGCAAGATTCAGAAGCAGCATGTTACTTAAAGCAACTCACCGAGCCTCATATACGGAAGAGCCATCACAACTCCAGTTGTGATACAGAAGAGAAAATCCAGATTCAGATCTAGACCTGTAAGTCATACACACTGTCTTCATCTCCAAACTCTCTACCTCTCTCTCACTACTCTCAGGCCACATTTGCCCATTTCTTTTCCTAAAATGCCTGCAAGACTCTTCCTGACTCACAGCCTTTGCACTTGTTCCTTCTACTGAACAGTTAGTATCTGGCTGCTCCTCCTACCATGCATACCTCAGCCTGACTACCACAACCTTAGAGAGAGCTTCCCTGACCCACCCAAACTAAAAGCATCTTCACCCCAGTTCCTAAGTCTCTATCACATTTCCCTGTTTTATTTCTCTTAGTGCATTTATCACCATCTACGAATCCTATTTGTTTACTGTCTTTCTCCACTAGGAAATAAGATTCATGAGGCCAGAAAACTTTGTCTATATTTTTCTCAGCTGAATCCCCAGTGTCTAGTATCATACCCGGATCATAATAGACAAATTTATGTTGATTAACTCAAATTATTTCATCACAAACTAAATTTGTAGAAATCATGTACTTGGTCTTTCCTAAAATTCTTCCTGTTAAAGAATCATAGAACCATCTTCACTCCTCCCAAAATAATAAATTTTTTGTTGCTGTTTTACTCAGTGTAGGAATTGTTCTCTTTTCTTTTCTGGAAAATAAGTTTATGATAGATTAATTTTCCAAGTTATATATTTTTCTTTAAATGAAATAAATATTGACACATTTGTACATACACAGAATTTTTATTAAATATATTTTGTGAGAGAAAGAACACTCTAAAGTGCCAAATTTCATTTAAATCAGATAACTTAGTGAATATAATGGTGAAAAAAATCAAGAGGAAACGATTTAAATAATCTCACAAAAGAACAAGAACATATTTAAATCTGCATATAAGAAAACAATTATCAAATGGTAACAGGAAAGGAAATCTCTTCTGTAGAATATATTTCAAAGTTCCACCTGTTGATGATTTCATTAAAAAAATTCTAATCTAAACACATGAGTAGTCGTACTCTTACCATCACGTAAGTTTTAATCCATGGTAGAAGGGGGTTTCGACTACTCATTCCCAGTGAGATAAAGTGACAGCATTTTTTGTTGCACAGCACTACTGGTCACTGGCACTAACAGTGGAAGATGAAGGAAGTAAACCTCTGAACTCAATTGTTAGCAGACTTGGTCTACTGCTGAAAAATTCAGACAAAAATAGGTCTGAAGCAAAGCTACTGCCAAGGAACATAAGCATTAACCAAACATTGCCAATTTGAAGGAAACTGGGAAAAACGTGAAAATATGTTGAATATTAGCTTTGTGTTACTTTCTACTAAAGATATTCAGTGGGCATATTCTTAATTAGGGCTAGAATTTCAAAAATTAGCATGTGTAATATGAAGCTAATAATATGGTATCAACATGTCGTGAGAGCTGTAGCCAGAGTTTTAAGTCAGTTGAAAAGTAACTATATGCACATCCAAAATGAATATTTCTAAAAGAAATCTTCATGTACCAGATAGCTACAAACTGAAAAGTGTTATGCCCCTAGTGGGGGCACAATTATTACTTAATGTTGGTTAACTGACCAATACAGTCATCCTTCAGTATCCAGAGGACTGGTTCCAGGACCCCCCAAAGGATACCAAAATCCACAGATGCTCAAATCCTGTATATAAAACAGCTTAGTATTTGCATATAACCTACACACATCCTTGCGTGTACTTTAAATCACCTCTAGATTACTTATACCTAATATACTGTGTAAATAGTTGTAAATACAATGTAAATGCTATGGAAATAGTTGCTGGCACTTGGCAAATTTAAGTTTTGCTTTTGGGAACTTTCTGGAATTCTTTTTTTCAAATATCTTTGGATCGCCGGTTGGTTGAATCTGTGGATGTGGACCATTGGATATGCATGCATCAGATATGGAGGGTTGACTGTATACATACCACTTAAGAAAACCTGGGTAATTCAGGTGCAAAATATGTATATGTACACACATATTTCTCTAATAACGTCTTACCAACATATATATGTTGCATGTCATAGTTAAAGGTGTATTACCAAACCAGTACATGTAAAGTATCGATGCAGTTAAAATTAAGTTTTAAGTAAAAAGCTCCTGCTACTTATATAAGAGAATGTACTTTGAAGTTTATTCATGAGTTAGTCCTTATATATAAAAAAGTTTAATGTTAATGAACAATACTTGTCATTTAAAAATTTTAGACAGTATAGAAATTTACAGAAAAGTTAAAGTTTTGGACCACTTCACATAGTTGGAGGAAAAAATAAAATAAAAGGATTAAACTGGATTATGACTTTGAATACATTTATGATCAAAATCAACGCACACACAAAATCAAAACACATTTCACAGCAGGACCTGCAGAAAAAGTTTTGCATTGATCATTTCTGAACCATGAAAAAGAATGAATTAGTCTTGTTTTAATGAGACTTTCAGGAAACAATAATTTAATCATAAAATATCATCTTGAAAATGAACACACTCTTATCAGTATCGACTGGTAAATTAATTGTCAACAAATCCTAGCTAGTATGAACAGGATATTAAATTCCTTAATGATTCATACAACTGTTTTGAGCATACAAATAATCTCTGGTTTTATACCCACTACATTTCAGAATTCTGTAAACTGTGAGGCATTCAATGTGTTTAATGTGGCAGAAAATCATAACAAATGTTTCATTATTTTATTTTGTTCAGTCCTTTTCCCATTAAGCACGCAAACACTGTCATAACCATCTTGGGTTTCACTTCCACGAGGTCATCAGGTAAGGCATATATCCGGGCACCGATCTTTCGAGCAACTGAAATGGCGTATCTTGAAAAGACAAGAAAAATATCTTGGTATTTGTTTTCACTTAATATATGTTAACAAAAGAATGAAACATTTGGACAAGGTTAACTTTACAAAAAAGTTAAGTTTGTGAGTCTTTAAATCATATTTCTCACATAAATTGTACTTAAAAATGTGAATTTTAAGGACATAATAGCCTCACCTGCAAGGATTAAGAACAAAAGAGCCACTATGTTCTAATATAAACCATAAAGGCTTACTTAGCATTGTTCAGCTTGTCCTCATGAGAAAGGTCTTCTCTCTTGATCATTTCTTGACGAACTGCATTTGGTGCAATGGCATCTATTAAATCCAAGACAGGTAAACTAGTGCTAATAGATTTGTCCTAGAAAAGAAAGAATAGATGAACATTCATAAACATCTTTTGTAAATGCCAGACCAGAAGATCATAACCATGTAACTAAAAGCAATTTATACATCTTCATTACACTTAACATTCAGCTATTCTGCAACCAACACACATCACAAACAATTTAAAATATGCTTTTCCTTTCATCCTTACAGAGCTTACAGTATAGAGAATTGTCATCATACCTGGAATAAGGTTTGTGGACGTGACAGTTCCTAAAGTATGCTAACTACAGTATCCATTCTGTAAAAAATAAACAACTTTTGAAAGGGAATAGGACATGAATTTTAAGTGAATAGTTTTGCAAATTCTAGTAATATTCTTTTTCTTAGACCATGGACTCCTAAGCCTTCACTTAATATTTTTCAGAAAGAAAAATTAAAATAATAGTGGAAAGGAACTAATACTTATAAAGGCATTATTCTTGTTGCTTTACATGTTCAGTTTGTTTAATCCTAACAGCCCGGTAATAAAGAAATTATAATCTCTCATTTTAAAATGAAGAACATGAAGGTCAGAAAGTTCAAAAGAGCTGTTCACACAACCAGTACGTACAGAACCAGTATTTGAACCCATGACTGTCTGACTCTAAACGCCCAAGATTCTCCCCACTTTTGAAGTTACCTCCAAGGCAACTAAAAATGGACAACGAAATGCTAGTGGATAGAACACTGCTACTGAAGTCAGAAATCCTGGTCTGAATTGATTGTACAACTTACCAGCACTTGAACAAATTATTTGTTTTGTCTCTCAGGGTGAATAGTAGCAAATGTAGCTTGCCTACCCAGAATCCACTCCTTACTACTTCCTCCATCCTACCAGAACCCACGTTTGCTCTGTATCCATATATGGATGTGTGCTTCAAGGAAAAGTAACCCCATCCACAGCTCCAAGAGTGACCCTGAATTAGTGTAGACCGTTTATTCTGTGGGTAAGCTGATAAACTTATTTTTTTTATGTATAGAGCAATACAGTGAATAACAGATATACTAATATCTATGGCATTAAAATTTCATGGGGGAGGGGAATTTAGGAAGAAAATGTCTAAAAGACTCATTAGGCAAACAATAATGAAAAAAGGTTGGAAAAAGTCTAAAAAAGCCAAAGGGAGGAATCCCATCTGATTGCCACAGTGATTAATTTGGCAATCGCTAATTTAAATCACTAATTTAATTTAACTTAATTTAATTTAACGTGAGGCCCTTACTATCCAGGAAGAGCTATGGAAAGCTAGCACCACCCCCTCCTGACTGTGAATGAGAGGATGAAACCTCTGGCACAACCAGCAGCTATCCAGTGAGCCAAGAGGAAAACCAACTTTAGAGGAAACCACTTTAGACGGCAAAGCAGAGATGGACAAAACCTGATTGACATTCTTCAATTACCGGCTCAGCCAATCCTAATGTCTACCCTACCTCTGGATCTTTGCTATTGTTCTGTGCCTTTACTTTTGGTTTAAATCACTTTGAATTTCTGTTACCTGAAGCCAAAAGCACCCATTCCTAATCACTACAATGGAACTGTCACAGGATTCTTGGGAATATTAAGATAAGTGAAGACATCTAGTACAGTTCCTGGCCAAAAGTGGTTTTGTTTTTTTGTTTGTTTGTTTTTAATGTATTTACTTATTTTTGGCTTCATTGGGTCTTGGCTGCGCGCGGGCTTTCTCTAGTTGTAGTGCGCGGGCTTCTCATTGTAGTGGCTTCTTTTGTTGCAGAGCACGGGCTCTAGGCACGCAGGCTTCAATAGTTGGGACACACGGGCTCAGTAGTTGTGACTTGTGGTCTCTAGAGCGCAGGCTCAGTAGTTGTGGCGCATGGGCTTAGTTGCTGCACGGCATGTGGGATCTTCCCGGACCAGGGCTCTAACCTGTGTCTCCAGCATTGGCAGGCAGATTCTTAACCACCGTGCCACCAGGGAAAGCCCCCCAAATGTGGTTCTTACTAAATGTTTGATAAAACAATTTGAAGCCATGTGAAGAGTACAAAGTTCTTCTTTGGGGCCATGATCTACTACATTTATTAATTTTAGAAAAATTTATATTCTTCATTTCCAGGAATGTTCATTTTATGAAACAGATTTTTGGGGGGGGGGAGTAGAAATAGAGGGATAAAAATAATTAGGGTCCTTAAGTCTATATGATGCTGGTAATCCAGATCTGGTTTTTGGGCATCTTTTCTATTTCTGAAAAACTCTCACACATACGTTCTCAATGTGTAGCCTGCAGACTGCTAACATGAAAATCACCTGAGGTGCTTAGTAAAAGCACAAATTAATCCTTGCACTCAAAGTAATGTCAGATTATTTGTGGATGGGGCTAGGAATCTACATTTTTAATAAGCTTTCTAGAAGACTCTAATGTACACCGCTATACTTTCTAAAATTAAAGCTTAACATGCATGTCATTCTATAATAAATTAAAATTTTCTATGTGCTTACTTTTCATATATTTCTGTGGTGATTCACAATCAGACAAGTGGCTTAATTGTGCTATATTTTGATTAATTGTTTGCATATTTATGAGGGTTTTTTTAAGTTTGGGGAAAATTGTTTTTTTTTTTTCAGCTTTACTGAGTTAAAATTGACAAATAAAATTGTAAGATACTTAATGTGTACATCTTGATGATTTGATAAGATCCCTCCCATCTAGTTAAATACATCCATCACCCTCACTTATGTATTTTGTGTGGTGTGTGTGTGTGTGTGTGTGTGTGTGTTGTGTGTGAAAATATTTAAGTTCTACTCTCTTAGCAAATCTCAGTTATACAAGTGTCAACTATAGCCACCATGTTATATATTAGATTCTCAGACCTTATTCATCTTATAGCTGAAAGTTTATACCCTTTTGTGGTATTTTAAATATTTCTTAACTTAGATTTAGGAAACAAGGATTTTTCCACCTATTTCCTTATGATTCACCTTTAGAAAAACTTTTACTGAGTTGAATGAAAAATTTAAGTTTCTAAAGATGATATTGGATCCCTTATCTTCCTGTTTCCAAAAAAAACAGGCCTATCTTCCAGCTCCCCTGATTTGCATATGATCAGTGAAAGACATTTTACTGCAAAAAGGGCAGGAGTTATTGTAAAACCCTTGGTTTAGTATATAAATACATTTTCATAATCTTTCTTTCACTTTCCTTAAGTTAATCATATAGAAATTACTTAAGCAAAAAGAATTTCTAGAATATTAAAGATAACTAGTCTAGAGTTTGGCTTGATTTTCTTTTTTTTTAATTAATTAATTTATTTATTTATTTATATTTATTTTTGGCTGCACTGCATCTTCGTTGATGCACGTGGGCTTTTCTCTAGTTGCGGCAAGCGGGGGCTACTCTTCGTTGTGGCGCGCAGGCTTATCGCTGTGGCTTCTCTTGTTGCGAAGCACGGGCTCTAGGCGCACAGGTTTCAGTAGCTGTGGCACGTGGGCTCAGTAGTTGTGGCACGCGGGCTTAGTTGCTCCACTGCACGTGGGATCTTCCTGGGCCCGGGCTCGAACCTGTGTCTCCTGCATTGGCAGGTGGATTCTTAACCACTGAGCCCCCAGGGAAGCCCCTGATTTTCAAGTTAGTGTGTTGTACCATCTCCTCTTAATTTGATATACATTACTAGTAGGACATTCCATTCCATTGTTTCCTCCTGTCATGTTTTGAAAATAAACGTGGAAAAACAGTGTTGTGGCCACCAAGACTCCCTAAAAAAATCACAACAGGAACCTCTCCACGATGGCCTTTATATAGTGGCAGTACCAGTAGTGTAGTGTAGTAAGCTCCATTTATTGACCCCTTAATGTGTGCCAGCTATGACTGAGCTATTTACATGTGTTAACTTGTTTAGCTTGACAAGAGACCCAGAAGACAGATACTATTAATACCTCCATTTTAAATATGGGGAAACTCAGGCATAGAGAAATTAATAATTTGCCCAAGGTTACATAGATACTAAATGTGAGCCAGAGGTAAAGTCAGTTTTATTCATCAAGAGATGTAACCCAGCTGTTAGTATAAACTGCTAAGATTTCTGGAAAACGCACGCCCTCCTCACATGCTCCCTATTCTCCTTAGCTGCTTTCTGTAGCACTAACACCCGTACATACTGTGATTCCTGTTTTCTTATTCGCCTCCTTTCCTAAACAGTGAGCTCTTTGCGGGCATTCTGTAGTTACAGCACCTAGCAAAGTACCTGACACGGAGTGAGCTTTGAATATTTATGGAATGAATGAGCAGTATGTCACATAGCTAAGAAGTGGCTAAGCCTGTGTCACACCCGGGGCCATACAACTCCATAGCTTGGCTTTCAACCTGCAGTTAGATCTGGATAATGAAATCCAGCTTTCTGCTTAATAGTTGATGACAGTGGACAAGTTATTTAACTTTTCTAACGCTCACATTTTTGCTTATAGAGTTGAGAGAATTAAAAGAAACAACAATGGGTAAAATGCTTAGCATAATGACACATAGGACTCAATAAATGGTAATTATGATTACTGTTATTAGCTGATATACCACCTCCTCATCTTCTTGGTGAGGAAAAATTACTTTGCAACTAAAACGGGTAAACTTGTCTTTTCTAAAACTTCTGGGTGCAACACTGCCTTGATTATGATTAATAGGTTCTCACCAGTACCACTTATCATAGCTTTCAAATATAACACACTGAGTTGGAAAAAACCTCCCCAGCCCAACTATTTTTTAGCATGCACTGCTATATTTCTTATTTATATTCTGTTTAAAGGTTTTATTATCAAGCATATACACATGCCAAGCACTTGTGCAATATGTTTCTACCATCTCAGTTCTAGTAAAACCATAGTCTCAAGTCTGCTTTTCTCTGTGAGCTCTCTCCCTTAAATGGGTTGTGTACTCCCATTTTTCAACTCTCTCTTCTATTCAACTGATCACCAAGCTTGTAATCCTAGTTTTAATATCTCTTTTCATCCAACTCTTCATTTCCTGAAAATTACCTCAAATTCAATAAGCTTAAAACTGAAATCATTGCCTTTTTAGAAAGCAGCTGCACCTTAGACATCCCCATTTTTGTTGTTATCAGTTTTCCAGTTACCCAGGCCCCAAACATCCAGTTTTAACTCCTCTCTCTTTCCTGCGCTTACCTAAGTCAAGAAGCCAAACCCTACCCGTTCTTTTGCAAATGACTATCCGTTCTTAAAGTTCCCAGTGCCCATCTGCACCCGTTCCCCCCAACTCCAGGACCCTTATCACCTCACACCTTGAGTTCTGCCTCAGCGCTTTCCTCGCACTTACACCACTCTCGCTTCGACCGGTCCTGCTCCCTACCTTCAGAACCGCATTCCTATGCCTTACGTTACTCCCCTTACCGGTATCCTTTTTAAGGCCAGATTCCTCCACAGTCTTGGCCCAGCCTATATCTTGCACTATATCCCTTAGGAAAAAATCCTGTCTAGCCAGACTATTTCTCCTAACCTTCTCAGACTTGCCTTTATTCAAGGCAGACCCCCTTCTAGCTTATTATTACACCCTCTTGTTCTCCACCAATTCAAATCCTGCCTCCATCTCTGATGCTCAAATAAAGTCCAGCTGTCTCCATTAACCATTCAGTTGGAAATGATCAGTTAGATTTTTTCCAAAATATTAGTTGTATTATTTCTTTGGATTTTAACATTTACCCTGTAGGATTGTTACCTTCTCGGTTATACAGATTTTGTCTTTGAAGTAAATGGCAAACACTCTGAGAGCCAAAATAATTTCTTACATCTTTTTCTTTACCAAAAATGCTACTTAATAGTTAGAGCTCAATAAATATTTATTAATGTGCTTCTAGATAGTTTCTCATTGTATTTACTTTAATGATATACATGCTTGTTATTTTTCACAAATTAATGTACAAATGTATATAATTTCAGTATAACAATTTTAAAGAGTAACTGTCAATTGGAGAGTTGTATATGTCCCCTTTCCCGTTTTACATTTTAAGTTGTGTTTTATATCTAAAATATATAAAGACAGGGCTTCCCTGGTGGCGCAGTGGTTGAGAGTCCGCCTGCCGATGCAGGGGACACGGGTTCGTGCCCCGGTCCGGGAAGATCCCACAACGCCGCGGAGCGGCTGGGCCCGTGAGCCATGGCCGCCGAGCCTGCGCGTCCGGAGCCTGTGCTCCGCAACGGGAGAGGCCACGGCAGTGAGAGGCCCGCGTACCGCGAAAAGAAAATAAATAAATAAATAAATAAAATATATAAAGACAAATCATGGACTAAAAATTCTTTTTTTTAAAAAAAAATAAGCAACAACAAAAACTCAGTGTCATTATTAGTTCCTTCCAAGATGGAAAAGAAAGAAACACAGTTGAACTGGGACTCAGGCAACATCTCTGCCAACATCCAGCTGTCCACTCTGGGGCTCAGTTTTTGGTAAAGAACAGAAGATGATTGAATTTATCAATTTCTGACATTTCTCCTGCTCTACCATGTTGTCAAACATACATAGCAAAGGCAAAGAAGAAAATAAAGATGGTTAGATAACTCTTGCAAGAGCTTAGGGTTTCATCTACTTGCACTCTTATTTCACTAAAAAAGATACAAATTGATGGGTAATTTTTCACATATAATAAAATCACAAACACAGGGTTCACTTAATGAATGTGTACAAGCAGACATGCTTATTTGTAGCTAATATCAGCTTGCATGCAAAAGCAAAACACAATGGAAATGCATGAGAATTAGTCGGTATGTATGTGCAGACTACATTTTGAGTGCTTTATGAATCATCCACAAATGCTCAGAAGTGAGTGTTAAGTGTCATTATGAAGCCAGATGACAAGATTTTTTTTTTTTTCCTACCAGTTTTCTCAATTCCCACTTGAATCGGTTTGGCTGGCTCTGTTATGCCCTGGAAATGATGTCAATACAATTCTGAGACTGCTGCTAGGGAGCACAAAACATTATAGGTCCTATATAAGCAATGTCTTTTTATCTTTCTTTTTTCATTTGACAATTGGATTTTTGGCTCAATTTCTTTTTTAAGATTAGATTACTGAAGTCCGATAATATTAACCTGCATTTATACTCAGTAGGCTAACCAGTCAAAAATATAAGAATTCAAACTGAATATTTCTGGTTTACACAGGCCAAATAATTAGTATGCCTAAGCTCATCAATTGTGTGTTTCTGAGATACAACATCGATGTAATTCTAAACCTAAACCAATGTAATTCCCAATAAAAATTCCTTCTTAAACTTAGTTTCTTACCCCCCCCCCCCAATTTTTAAATAGCTTTTGATTACCTTGAAGCTGGAAATAAAAGTATTTTTGTTTGCACTTTTAAGAGTCTGATTGACCCATTCAATGATAATTGCATCATTTACTTTTTCACCCTCTCCAAGATCCGATAACACATTCAACGTGTACCTGTAACAGAAGAGATGCATATTTAAGATTGAAAGGGGTAAAATTTGCTCTCACATCATTTATGTCAATATTTAGATGAATATTTAAGAAATATTTCAGTTCTGATAAATATTTCTCATTTTAGTCTGCTAAGCTCTAGTACAGAGCTTAGTAATCAGAAACAAAAGCTACTATATGGTACTTTTAAAAATCGAAACAACGCCTTACAAAGCAGTGTTTCAGAGGCATTAATAAAAGTAATTGTGTTTCTAGAAACTGACCCACTTTTAAAACAAAATATAATTTGTAAGGGCTTCCCTGCTGGCGCAGTGGTTGCGAGTCCGCCTGCCGATGCCGGGGACGCGGGTTCGTGGCCCGGTCCGGGAGGATCCCACATGCCACGCGGAGCGGCTGGGCCCGTGAGCCACGGCCGCTGAGCCTGCGCGCCCGGAGCCTGTGCTCCGCCACGGGAGAGGCCAGAGCAAACAGTGAGAGGCCCGCGGACCGCCCAAAAAAAAAAAAAAAAAAATTATATATATATATATATAATTTGTAAAAACGTTCTCAACAATAAATCATTTAAAAATTAATACATTTCACATTATATGGTTCTTCTGTGTTTGCTCTTCTTCAAAAATAGCTGAAGTTTTAGTTCGGTGGCTTGTTGAAGGAGGCTGCCAGTGATGTGCCACAAACAAATCAGCCTTTACCTTCTCATCAGCTGCCACACCAATGCCAGAGTAAGCGTGGGATTCCCTTCATTTAAGTCCTGCCCAGCAATGCCGACCAAGGAGAATTTGGCCTTATTCTTCCCAAGTTCCACGGCATAGTTACAGTTTTCAATCTGTAAATAATAGTAAAAGTTTTGGCATAGAACAAATTTGTTCATATATTTCTTAAATATGCCAGCCTAGCTCAGCCAGCTGAAAAATAATTATGACGACACGGAAGATTTATGTGACAGAATTTCATTTCCTAACAACCAGTGAAATTAAGGAAATAACTATTCCCATTTCATAGCGGAACATACCAAAGCGCTGAGGGGTTAACCTAGATAGAGAAACAACTGGCTGAAAAGTTTGAAGATCCTCTCTTACTCTAAAAGTCTTGACTGTCCAAGATTACACAGCTGATTAGTGGCAAATCTGAGACTAAAAACCCAGTTTTCTGCATTCCATCAATAGAGAGAATCAGTGTTGTTTTGTCTACATTTAAAATTAAGGAATAGAGAAATTGTTTCATTAAGACTCTAACTTCATCTCCAATATTCTATATCTAGATCTCACTCTCCCTTTAAAATTAAGCTTTTAGCCAATTTTCTCCATCAAAGGATTAAGCTTAACTGTATCATCGGCATCCCTTGATGAACTGCCAATCATGGTTATTTTATAATGCTTACGTACCATCTTCTACTTATATTTAGCATTTTATGAACTCTCTTTTGCCAACCATAAATAAGCTCCTTTTAAAGGGCAAAAACTATAAAGTGTGCAAGTCTGTATCATACTCTCCCCACCCCTAGCCCAGGACTCAGCACGGTGCCCTGTCTACAGTAAGAATCTGATGAATGAACACCAAGTAAATTATCTACCTAACTACTTCTTTCCAGTGGTATAAGTACAATTAAAATTTTTTTTGTCTATCCTGGGCTCTACAGAAATTGATCATCTCCAGTCATCTAGTACTATACTTCTTACCTCAGAACATATATATATAAATGTGTGTATGTACATATATATACACACATACATATATATATTTACCTTTCCCCCAGTGAAATTGTAAGATCTCATAATATCACCAGGAATAAAAGGTGATTAAATATTTTTTTAGAATAAACATTTAGTGAAGAAAAACAGTATAACTGGTTTCTCCTGGTTTTCTTTCCCTAGTTAAGACCTCATTAAAAAACAAGTAAACCTGAGATACAAAGATACACTTCTTTCTAAGAAGAAAAAAATATTTCCAGGAAAGGTGAGAAAAGGACCCCACAATAACAGAATTTGTACAAATTAATGGATACTGTACTTGCAAAAGGAGAATCCAAATTCCCAGAGGTCAGCCTGTTACAAATAAAAATACAAGAAGATACTCTGAACCTGATGTAAAACCTGTCTGGTTCCCTTAATAAGTTAAATCAAATCTTTGATATGTAGTCATTTTTTTTACATGCATGGAGATAATATCCCAAAATTCTCTTTCCCTACTAGTTACTTAATATTATAGATTTAGTCTTCCAAATAGAAATATGCACATAATTTTTAAAAATGAATTCCTAATTTATGGAAAGTAGCAGAGCCCTGATTATGTAATAGTGTGAACAGGAGAGATAAAAACCAGCATATTTTCCACTGCCACTCATTTTAACAGGACAATTTTCTAGCAAATTGTAATAACCGCTCATGTAAAATGTGTTTCAATGAAGGGCCATCTGTTTTATGGTTAGTTTGACCAAAGTTCCTGAGGGGAATGACAGTGAGAAAGAAGCTCAGGGTTAATAGTCTAGAGGGCTAAGATGTTGATGTGACCAGCAATGAAAGAGAAACTGGAAATGGATGCTAGCGTCAAGGGAAAAGATATGTTCTACTTTTTGGCAACATTTGATTTCAAGTTTGGCAAAATACTTCTAAGATCTGGAGAGGTACCAAACTAGAGAAAGAGTAAGAAATTAGTTTCCTAGAGGTAACCATATTTATGGTAGTAGTTAACACTCTAAAAAGGGATCTGCTCCCTGAGGATGTAAACACAGAAAGTTAAGAGCATTAGGCCAAGAACTGAGCCTTGGAAATTCCTAGAGTTGTCGGGCGAAAAGTTTAAGACACTGTGAAAGGTAAGAATGAATACAAAGCACGAAAAAATTGCAGAATATAGTCTCATAGAATTAATGGAAGAAATGATTACCAAGCACTTCAAAAGTGAGGCTTAGATCATTTGGAAAATGAGAAAAATTACATAATGGGATACAGAGTTCCAAGAGAAAAGAAATGCTGAAGACATGATGAAGAAAGACTATTCAAGTGGTGCAGCTTTATGAACTTTACAGATGAAGCAAGTGACATCCGCTGATGAATGCCCAAAGTCCATAAAATAATTCCCTGGATACCATTTCATGAAAGTACTGCTTCTTTAATTTTAAAACATCTTGAACTTATTTCAGGCCTTGTGTTTCATTCTATAAATAGCTAGTATTTGCTGAAAGGAAGCATTCTACATTTGATTGAGACATCTTATAATTAACGAAAAATTCCAGGTATAATGAATGCGTGGTTCAGTTTTGTTTTCCTGTTACATGTAAATTGATACAGCCACTATGGAGAACAGTATGGAGGTTCCTTAAAAAACTAAAAATAGAAATACCATACGATCCAGCAATCCCACTACTGGGCATATACCCTGAGAAAACCATAATTCAAAAAGAGTCACGCACAGGGAGATCAGCTCGGTGCTTTGTGACCACGTAGAGGGGTGGGATAGGGAGGGAGACGCAAGAGGGAGGAGAAATGGGGATATATGTATATGTATAGCTGATTAACTTTGTTATAGAGCAGAAACTAACACACCATTGTAAAGCAGTTATACTCCAATAAAGATGTTAAAAAAAAAAAAAAAAACCTATGTGAAATTAGCTAATGAAATTTCCTGAATTCTACTCCCCTGAGAATTATAGGCATATCAAATAAAATGTAAAATGTAGACAGTCCAACCACTAGAAATACTGAAAAATATGAATATATATATAACTCTCTTGTAATAATACTGCCCATTTAATTACTTTTAATATTATGATGCCTTTCTTTTTTGTCATTCTTTCAAAAAAACAGGGCTTTTAAAAAAATCTCGAAGCCTGTAAATACATACATATTCTAGGGATCTGGAGGAAGAAGTCCTTTTTGAATGCATGTGTGTGTGTGCGTGGGTGTGTGCGTGGGTGTGTGTGCGTGTGTGTGTTTTAAACAAATTAGATTCATATGTATATATACAATTTTGTATCCTCATTTCCATGTCACTATTACTAAAACACTAAAAACGCTATTTTTTAATAGTACATTTTACTTCATTTTATGGGTGTATCCCAATTTATTACCCCTTTGTTGAACAACAGTTGTTTTCTTTTTTTTTGTTCTATAAACATTGCTATGATGAGCATTTTGGCACACAACTTCTTGTCTGACTTTCTGATTATTTCATCAGGATAGATAATAAGTGAAATTATTAAGTCAAAGGACTTTTTGAAGGTTATTGATATGTATTACTAAACTGTTCTAGAAAGGTTACACGAACGAACACTCCCTCTAACATTGAATGCAGTGCAATCCAATTGTTTCTTATTTTAAATTGCATTTCTTTATTGTGGGTGAAATGTTTTTCATGTGTATATTATCCATCATTATTTCTTTTTCTGTGATTTTTTCACTCATATTGTTCACTCTCCCATTTTGCTATTACAATTTTAGTAACAGTAATCGAGTTTTAGTAATTGACTCATATGAACTATTTATATGTTAAGGATATTAACCATTTGTCGTTTTGTTGCAAATGTTTCCAAGTTTGTTTTTATTTGCTTTTTAATTTTGTTTATGGTGTTTATTTTTGCATACAGAAGTTTTAAATTTATATGTATCTACTGTATCAATTTTTCCTTTGTAATTTATCACTCTAAGAGTAGATTATCACTCACTTCTATTTTCTTAAAGTTTTATTAAACATTTACCCCTTTACTTTCATTCCATTGGAACTTATTTTGGTGGATGACACATGGTGAAAATTGCTTTTTTCCCTAACAAAATAGTTAACCAGTTGTTCTGATATCATGTTTTGGACGATCCTTTCTTTCCCTACTGAATTTAGTAAGCACCTTGTCATATATTAAGTTCTTATATTCTAGGATAGGTTTCTAGGCTACTCTATTTCATTCCATTCTTATATACCTATTAAACTATTTCAATTACTTTAGCTTTATAAGTTTTTTATATTTTCTAACAGCTCCTCCCTCAATATTCTTGGAAAATGTTCTTGATGATTTAGGCCTATTTCTTCTTCCAGTGGAACTTTAGAATCACTTTATAAATCCCATCCTCCAACACACACAAACACACACACACACGCCCACATATACATAAGAGGAGACTTCTTCTAATTCTAACTGGAATTATTTTCCATCTGAAAGTTAATTTGCAAGAATTTTATAATATTTAGTCTTTCTATCCGGGAATATGGTTATATTTCCATTTATTCCACTAGAAATAGTTATTAAGTCATACGACTGCAGGTTGATTTCATAGTAGCCATATTGATAAGTTATAACAATTTGAGTCCATTAACTTGTATTATATATTTAAATTATACACATCATTTATTTTATTTATTTATTTTTTTTTTGGCTGTGCCACACGGCTTACAGGATCTCAGTACCCCAACCAGGGACTGAATCCGGGCCGTGGCAGTGAAAACCCAGAATCCTAACCACTGTGCCACCAGGGAACTCCCATATACACATCATTTTAAATGAAAGGATAACGTTAAATGAAAGATTCCATATATGTGCGTTAGCATACAGTATTTGTTTTTTTTCTTCTGATTTACTTCACTCTGTATGACAGACTCTAGGTCCATCCACCTCATTACAAATAACTCAGTTTTGTTCCCTTTTATGGCTGAGTAATATTCCATTGTATATATGTACCACATCTTCTTTATCCATTCATCTGTCGATGGACACTTAGGTTGCTTCCATGTCCTGGCTATTGTAAATAGAGCTGCAGTGAACACTGTGGTACATGACTCTTTTTGAATTATGGTTTTCTCAGGGTATATGCCCAGTAGTGGGATTGCTGGGTCATATGGTAGTTCTGTTTTTAGTTTTTTAAGGAACCTCCATACTGTTCTCCATAGTGGCTGTATCAATTTACACTCCCACCAACAGTGCAAAAGGGTTCCCTTTTCTCCATATCCTCTCCAGTCAGTACTGATGAACCTAGTGGCAGGGCAGGAATAAAGACGCAGACGGAGAGAAAGGACTCGAGGACACAGTGGGGGTAAGGGTAAGCTGGGATGAAGTGAGAGAGTAGCATTGACATATATACACTACCAAATGTAAAATAGATAGCTAGTGGGAAGCAGCCGAATAGCACAGGGAGATCAGCTCGGTGCTTTGTGATGACCTAGAGGGGTGGGATAGGAAGAGTGGGAGAGAGGCTCAAGCAGGAGGGGATATGGGGATATATGTATACATATAGCTGATTCACTTTGTTGTACAGCAGAAACTAACACAACATTGTAAAGCAATTATACTCCAATAAAGATATTTTAAAATAAATAAATAAATCATCTACTTCTTAAAAAAAAAGTTAAATGAAAGTATAAAAATTTTAAAGTCCTACGTACTTTTACTTTACAAAGCAAATGAACCTGATATAGAAGGTAGAAAGGAAAAGTTGAATATTAAACCGGCAATTCAACAGAACAAGCAGGTACACCAAGGACACCACAGATCCCCTATATGAGGAAGGAGAATATTGGAGACAAGCACTTCCCTTACCATTCATCTCCCAGCTATTCTCCCACCAGCTGTAATCAAGTCACTGTCCTGCTCAAAAATGTTTAACGGCTTCCCAGTGCCTGCAGTTTAAAACCCAAACTCTTTAATCTGACATTCAAAGCTCTCAACATCTGGCTTCAATTCAAATTTTTGGCATTCACACTCACTTCTTACCTCTCAGAAACCTCTGCTATAGCCAAACTGTTCTTCCTAATTGTCAGCCCCCTCTCCAGTCTCCTTCTGCCAAAATTCTATCCATTTCTCAGAGTATAACTCAAAACTACCTCCCGCATGAAGCCTCTGATAAGTGCAGACTGTGGCTTTTTCTTCCTTAAAACTGATAATATTCACTTTTGCATACACTGTGCTGTAATGTAGTTATTGGCACACATATCTAATTTCTTTAGGGTTTCCTAAGGACCAACTCCATGACTTTTACTATTTTATATCCTGGCATTGCACTGTACAGGTCATAGTTAATCAATAAATATTTGTTGAAAAATATTAACGAATAACCAGTAAAGATCTGCAAGTTCTGGTGATTATAAAATAGGAATTCATTTATGATACATCTCAAAGAACATTAAGTATTACAACTTGCTAAAGATAAAAACAGTTATATAAAGTATCTGACTGGGGGGGACAGGGGGGACTGCCTTCATCTTTCCAAACATTAAAGCTCACTTGTAAAAAGCCTATTAAGCTTAACACATTTTGGGTTGAATCTGTGGGGACAGGCCACACTTTACTAAGCTTTATGAAACTCTAAATCCTCTGTTTTCTATCTGAACAATAATAAAATATCCATGGTCATTATTTCATTCACCTTCTTCATGTTCCCTCCAAGAGCAGGATACGGAGGTTTGTTGACATGGCTCCAATCGACCGGCACGCGGATCATTTCGTAGAGCTGAAAGATGACTAAAGCATCTGCAAGGTCACTAAGACAGGAGGAAAAGAAAATGAAGGAGAAGGAAATGTTGGTACTACCTGATTCTATTAAGCACACTGGAGATGGGCTTATATCTATAAAAATACAACAGGGTCATTTAATGCTGAAAGAATGGCAGGCAGAACAGATCATTTGACCCAAAAATTCTAATCTAGAAATCTGTCCAAATTTTTTTCATAAATCTTTACAAAGATATATGTACAAGGATATTCACTCCCAGAGTATTTATTAATTTGCAAACAATCTAAAGGCCTGGCAGTAGGGGCTGTTGAATAAATTATCCATACCATGGACTCCTGGGCCACCATAAGACACAATAAGGTAGATCTCTATGTACTAACATGAAAAGCTTTCCACAACATATTACGTTTAAAAAAGCAAGAGGCAGAACACTGCATACAGTTTATTAACTATTTAAAACATTTTCAAAATTAGTAGTATTTAAATACCTCTGTGTGATATGGACTGTTAATAAGCAATTATCTCTGGTGAGGAAAAAAAGGAATATGGGAGGAGTAAAAAGGGATTATCATATTTTATTTTGTTCTACTTAATGTACATACTTCCTGAAGCTTGTGCAGTGAGAATGAGTTCATCTATTACTTACGTAGTATGGTTTTTAAAACTTTTAAAAAATAATTATATAAAAATCACAATAGCTACTCAGTAGGAAGCTGTTCATGTTAAATAGCGAGCATTAAGAGGAAGGAATTTATGAGCAAGTAGGCGTTATTGAAGTAAAAACACTACTACTTTGTATTCAGAAAAACACATTCTTCCGAGGTGCACAGAGTATGTCTATTGAGTCTGTTTTCAATGCTGTATGCTAAGGACATAATGCAACAGTGATTGATTGTTTTAATTGCTAGCTCTGTGATGAATTACCTGACTTTCTCCCTCAACAGCTTGTTCATTGAGTTATGTTTTGCTAAGGTTCATATTAAAGTTACTTTACATCTCTGAGCATACACCATATGGCCGTGAAGGGGGCTGGGCCCTGTGCTGAGTGAAGGAGGGAGAAAGTCCTCCTTTGATGAAGGTAATCAAGAGCTAAGTTATCTATCAGCACATGGAGAACTTTGTATGAAAAATAAATCACTGAAGTAGTTGTATAGGTTCTGAAATCTCATCTATTTCATGATTTTTTTCTTTTTTACTCTAAAGGAATTCATTCTTATTTCTATGTAGTATGGTTTATTACTCATGTCTTGCAAACAGGGAAGCTGATGCCCAGAGAGTAAAAATGATTTCCAGAGAATTTAAGATGTGTTCCAGAACCAACTTGTCATAGAAAAATTCTAGGACTAGTAGTTCTTAAAATATATTTAATAACCTGTTCAGAGGAGAGAATTTTCAGTTAAAAATCAATCTAAATTTTTATTTTGCTTTGGCTTGGGTTTGGTATAAGTAGGTGGGGAGCTAAAATCACTTAGAGGTGGGTTTAGAAATATGAGCCAGACACAAATTCATGGACACACAGCTCTGGTGCCAACTAGACCTCTGGTTATTGTTTTTCTATATCCCGATGGTTCTTTTTAAGGTTATGTTATTTTTGAGAATTTTCTGAATTCCCTTTCCCCCTCCCAAAATTACATACACCCAGAAGCCCTGTGCTAGCAGTTCAGGATCTAAATAACTAAAAATAATCTTTAGCTAAAAAAATTTGGTCTTCTCCACTGTCAACCACAGAGAACTCTAGTGTTCCTGACATTTATGAAGTTACCATGAAGGTTCAACAAAGCCTAATGCCCTAGTTTTAAATTAAATTCTTAATTTAAAAAGAAAATACATGCTCATTGTTAAAAAAAAAAAAACAACCCATATTTAAGTTACTAAGTTTGAAAATAAAAGTCTCCTCACTACCCTACCCTCCTCGCTAGGTTGCATACAGTTTGGTATTCATCCCTCCAGATTTTTCAAAAATTCATATACACATATGTATATACTCAATTGTTAAATAATAACGATATCACGGTAGTCCTATTATTAGTTTCTCTCAATTATATATTATAAACATTCTTTCAAATGAGTACATAAAGATCTAACCCCTCTTTACCTTAAGCATTTGAGTCCTTTACTGCCCTGCTACTATAACAGAAGTTTCAGTCTAAATATGTATATCTCTTTGTCATCTAGCTAGGATTTACACACTTCTATTCAAGACTTTAGTAAATTAAGTCTGTCACATCAACGCTAGTTACCAGAATCAGGCAATACCGGTTTTAAAGACTATTTTGCATATACACCAAGAAATAACTGCACCATAAATCTCAGTTAGCCAGTGAACGTGGTCTTTTGTGGCATTAATCTTCAGTTCATATTTTAAATAATAATGAGTTTCCTTGGTGTGTAAATTATTAATAGGTTTAGTTAATTAGACCTTTTTCCTAAAAAATATACAATTAGCTGAAGTTGAGTTCTTTTGCATTTTTAAGGCATGCTGGTAGATCTTATTATAAAGAGAGAAGGAAGGTTTCCTCTCATCTACACCTAGAAAGACACATTGTTAGCACTACCAGAGAGCACAGGAAATGATTCAATAAAATATTTTCTTAGTCCAACCAATGTTAATAACGTGTCGTCATTTTTAAACAAGAAAGAACAAAATAAACAAGTACTCAGGGAAACCAAGTTATTTCTACAAATTAGAAAAAAATATGCTGAACAAATTACGGGACAGTTGAAGTTTTGGGCAAAAATAAATAGAAAGAATGTAAATTATAATGAAAAATACTGATAAAACGGTAAGAGCAACTTATAAAATATACTGTTCTTCTAATCTCTTAAAGTTGAAATAACTTATTATTTTCCTCATTAGTAATTATAAAAAAAGATGAACTGATTATCTTTACTAAACTGGTTATTTACATCATCACAAATTATAACTAACATTATCATAATCTTATCTTTTCAAATAATACTTTTCTTTTAAAATCTAGTGTATTGCCAGTCCCCAGCATTCTGAAACTCTAAATGTTGGCTAAAATTCTTGAGATTTTTAGAAAAGGTTCTCATGTAAACATACCTACAATTTGAAACTAGAAAAGTTGGACCCTGGCCATAAAGCGGAATCACATAAAATATTTACCTGTACAAATGATTAATGTATGGGTTGACTCCCAAGGAATTCATCCAGTTCCGAAATGTCCTCTCTTCCTTGCTTTCTCCTGGAGTAGACACAAGTTCACACTGATGATTCAGGACAAAAGAAATCAAGAACTATATTTTAAACCATTCTGGCAGGTACAAACTGGCCATACATACTTTGCCATGGTTCCTAAGATACTACAGCCTTTTTAGGGGGAAAAAATCTCTTACTGCCGAAGTCCTTGTTTTCCTTGTCTAGAAAGCCTCCATTTGCTTTCTAAATGTCTCCATCTAGAATCCCTTACTTGATGTCTGTGAATTACTGAGCCATGGGTTTCTCTGTTCAGAAAAGTAACAGATAAACTTATGTGGTCCTATTTGTAGTTAATGATTACATGCAAAAGGGATTGGCTAAAAATTAATAAAGCAACCTTTTAGGGTAGCATTAGCACATTAAACAAAAATAGAAAAGCTGTATCTTCCCCAATGCAGTATCTCTAAATTTGTACAGATTATGGTTTTACACAGGAAAAGTGTCTGAGCACACAAACCTGCATTTTAATCACACCAAACAGCAATGAAGGGGAGAGGTAATATAAAAACAAGCAACGAGGGGCTATAACTATTTTACAGGCTTCCTGAGTTATTTTAGATTGTCCCTACTGAAAATACATAAGGGACACAGCCCCCATTCAGAGTGCGAAGACAAAGACACATTTCATCATGGTAAGTCACTAGACCTCAAAGATCACCTCAAGAAGAAACTCCTGCAGGCATTATTATTGAACCTGTGATTACCTACGCTCCCTGAGCAGTCCCCTCACAGCAGTGCTTACCCCATCCATAAGGGAAATGTGGGCTCTGGTGTGCCACAAAGTAGGCAGAGAGAGATGGGGGCTCTTTTTGCCACGTCTGCTTTCTGGTCATCCCCTGGATTGCAGATTGTCCTAAGTGACCATCTATAAATATTATTGTTTGTTTTTCAGCCAAGTTAGGAGACAATGGAATGGCCTTGCCTACACCTCATCACCAGACTCTTGAAAATTTGAAACATTTACACTTCTCACCACTTCTAAACCATGGGCAAGTCCAGGTCACCATCTGGACTTTAGCTCATGTGGGATCCCCAGGACAATTTGGCACATTTAACCACCTGAGCTCCAGGGGCCCAGTCCTATGCAGTCATCCCTGCAGTCATCTTCAGACTGAGTGCCACACACAGTGTACACCTGCACACCCAGAACAGAAATCCAAACCTTGTAAAATCTAAAAGATTCTGTTTTTTTGTGCCGACTGTTCAGGAAATAATCTGCCCCTGTATTTTCATGTGGTTTTCAATACCATTACCTACAGCCTTTCCCAGAATCTGCTTTAATTCTTGCTCTTTTCCATTACATAGCCATATAATTTCTTGCTTAAATTTTGTTCCCTCTGGTCTGTAAAAGGTAACTGATCAGTCCGTTGTATCTGCCACTACCATTTTATAATATATAACTGACATGAGAACCTTTTTAAAAAGAACCAAGTTAAACTAAATACTCCTAGAACCCACACTTGCCTTGTTTTAGGAGTTATTAAATAGGTTCAAATTAACTATCTGAACTTTCCTGGAAGTGACATAAATATAACCATACTATGATCAACAGCTTGATGCATGTGACTTGGGTTCACCTTTTAGCTGTTTCTCTATTACATTCTATTATTTTGCTATGTATATAAATTTTCTTCTAGTAATTAGAGAATTTTTACATTATTTCCATCTAGGAAGAAAATCCAAATTATGTGTTAAGATTACAAACATTGATAGTGTATAACGATAATTTAATTTTTACTGAAAGTAATATGCAATTTCTGAACCTGATGATAAAAGACATTAAAGTTGTATTTTGAACTGAGTTCTGAAACTATTACAAACTTCAGTGTTTCCTATTTCTTCCTATTGTTCTAAACTAATTATATCATTATTTTAATTTTTGATACCTGGAAAGTAAAACAGATTTTATAAGTGAGCATTTGTTTATCTAATACCATTTCAAATTGTCTTGGTAAATAAATGCTAAAAGCCAGAAGCACTATGCATTTGCACAAGAGCCATAGTAAAGCATTACAAAAACATATGTATTCCGGACTGGAAATGTCTGGATTTCAGACAACTGAAGCCATCTTAGAAGTAAAATCTTAATTGCTGACATAAAAGAGAGAAAGAACTATAAAACATTCTTTTCACGTTCAGGGCCAAACTGACACTGCAATTGATAAAAGTTTCAGAGAAAATAACAAATATATTAAAAGTAGGCTACTAAGAGGAAAGAAAAGGAACATATATTGAACACTCACTACATGTGCTAAGTGATGTATTAAGTGTTTTCCTCTTCCCGACCTGAACATTACTGAGCACATACTGTATGCTAAACTCATTCATTCATGAAAGGGTCATTTTAACTTGCTCTGGAATTCTTCAAAATAAGTATTATTAGTCCTCTTTTATATATGAGAAAACCAAGGCTCACAAAGGTCACTCATTTATTAAATGGTGGTGCCGTGATTTGGACAAAGTCTAATTCCATGGTCTCTGTATTTTCTATCACCACAAATGAATTCTGAGATTGTCTCTCTATATGTAGCCCACATATTTGGCTCAATTTAATATAAAGATTTAATATTTAACTGGGCTTTTAATTTTCTTTAATTCCATACAGATAAAATTATTTGCCAGTGAGGACATACTAATATATGAATATGGGATGTGATAAGGTCAAGCTTCAAATTTCATAAGGCTCTACAAAAACAAATGTACAGAGGAAAAAATTCCAATGACAGTCAAAGTCAAATTCATTTTTGGCAGATGTATCAGGACACACATATGTTCTAAATAAAGATGACTGATAAATATTTCCCACAGTATCTTTTTACACAAATAAAGTAAATACTAATGGAAATATTTAGCAATCCTATTCACACTGAAAAATTCCAAAAGCATGCTGAACACTAGCAAAAGAATTCAAACGTGACATATAGGAGAGCGAGCAAGTTGGAAAAGGTATCTAGCAAGAATTCAGTGACTATAAAAAGCAGATCATTTTTAATATGCCACTCTAAACAATGCCTTCTACTGTAAGACACAGAGGAATTTTGAAATTTTCCAGACTGATAAAAACACAGCAGTTTCCCTTTTTAAGTTTTTAAAAGTTCTAATCCCTCACCCTAAATTTCTCTGCTGAAAACTCAACATTTTTTAACCTATCTTACCTCTCAGTTACATATCTATGTAGAGAACACAATCTTTATTTTAGTGAACTTCTGAAAGAGTGAATTAATCATATTCCTCAAAGAACACATTTGTTAAATCTGAAACTTCTTTCATTAATCAAAAAGCTGTAATCATAAAGTGACCAGGACCTTGGAACTCTGGTTGTGGCAGTCAAAGAGAAAAAGACGATGAAGCTGATTTCTCACTCTGTCTTACTCGGGAAGAAGGTGGGTGATGTGAGAGAATGAACACTGCAGTATCAGGTTCTCCCCACCAGGAAGAATCCCCACCCGAGGACCAGGTTCTCCAAACCAGGGCTACCATGAAGACTATTTTAGGAGTGGCCCTAACCTCTGACAACTGCCACCACTGCTGCCACTGTTTTTACTCTTAGTTCTGGTACTACTGTGGGTTTTAGTATGCATGTGAGTGAGTGTGAGGATGGCAGAAGAAAAGGAGAGAGGCTAAAACAGATAAGGAGAAAGAACTAGACACTGAGAATGTTTTTGTCATTACGATGATTCATGTAAGCTTCGATGACATTTAGTA
>RJWK010025536.1:0-27603 GCA_004363435.1 Platanista minor | reverse complement strand
GGAAGTTGGTCGAGCCCCGTGTCGCCCAGATGTGCGACCTCATTGAGCCGCAGCCTCCCGAGAAGATCGGCAAGATGAAGAAGTTGCGGAGAACTTTGTCAGATAGTTTCAGCCGCATTGGTGAGTGGCGTGCTGTCCCGGGTACCCGGCCCGGTGCCCCCATACCCGCGCCCTCGGCCCCGCGCTTCTGGCACTAGCGGTGCAGCGGCCACCCGGGACTGGCGTGGGGGGCGCTGCGTGCGGAGGGTGGAGGGAACAGTGCCCAGGACCTGCGGGAGGGCGACGACAGAAAGGAGAGACACCTCTTTCCCTCAGGACCTGAGGGTTCATTTGTGCATGATCTTAAGCCTACGGTTTGGGCTCCCTCTCCTCGCCACTAGCGCTCCTGCTTTCGCGCCCGCAGGAGACAGGCGGCGCGGCCGCCTGGGTCACCTATTTTTTTGCACGCAGGCTTTGGTATTGGGTGTTTAGTCAATAATCTAGCTTTGGAAACTGGTGAAATGTTGAGTTTGTACCTAGGTATTGTTTAACACATCCAACCTAAAGAGAGGTGGGACAGATACCTTGGGACCTTTTGTTCGGTACTTCGGGTCCTCGAAAGCGCGATTTCGGCGTTCAGTCTCCAGTCTTCTGAATCTTTCCATTGCTGCAGAGAAATTCGCGCCGTGAACTTGACTTAACATTTAGGAATAAGTCTCCCAAACTTCTTCCATTTACTAGACTAAGGCTGTTGTCTTTAACTCAGCCAACCAATTGACCGACAGATAACCGACCGAGAAATGTTTAGGACATTTAAGAATAAATCCATGTCACGGACTATAACAGGGTGACAACGGTGTCACGTGGAATGGGTGGTTAGATTTCTAGGGTTGGCCATAAAAAACCCTTTTAACCTTCAGACGGTAGCTATCTTCTCTAACGTCTTTAACTTTCATTTACACAGGTAACTGCTTTCAGCAAGAAAATGGTACAAAATAAGCCCTCAGAGTCCCTAAGGAGCCTCTAGCCTTTGTTTCACTTGTTTAACATGTCATCCATGTTAATGTAGGTGTTAATGGAAATTAAGCATAAGGTGCTTAATTCCTCAAAATAAAACCCCGGAGTGCATATGAGTATTGTCCTTGTCCTTCCATCCATTCATTTAAACGTCATTGTATAAGTGCATCGTGAAATATGCAAACTTTCCTTAAGTCAAAAAAATGTTTAGCTTACTTTTCTTTGTTGTCTTTTAACTGAAAATTCCATATTGGTATACATAATCTTTCCCAAGATGACTGTAAAGTTATGGTGTGAAACCAATATTTAGCCCTGGTTTTATTTATTTCGTGTATGGGATATTTGCAATTTTACCCTTAGGAGTTAGGGATGTGTATGAAGAGCCCCTGCATTCAAATGAAGTTTGAAGCCAAGAAGAGTGTGGGAAAGCAAGGTGTTGAGTCGCTGTGCTTTATTAAGGAGGATGTTCCAGCCCCTGACCCAAACTATCACAGAGGCGGGGTCTGTAAGGCATTAACTGTATATTTACTAATGCTAATGACTCTGTTGGAACTCTTCCAGTTCTGTGTTAAATAATTCATTGCAATTGAATCTCAGTAAGAAACCAAGGACATTAATATAAAAATGCCTTACGTTTAGGTAATTTCAAGGTTTTGATCGACAATCAGTAAAATTTAGATTAACTACAATGCTGGCAAACGGGGCATTATAGTTAATTGGATTTTCTAGCTTACAGAGATTTAGTGATGTGAAACTCCTTTTGATTACAACTCTTGTTAAAATGTCTTCTAAGTTCTAGTAGATTTTACTTCCTCCCTTTCAGAAACAGTACAGTGAAGTGATCATAACTGATTATTTCTTGTATTGATGGAGGGCCATGATTCGAATAGCAAATCTCATTCCGGAATACTGTAAAAGGAGATAAAGAGGTTTTAAGTAATTATGATTGTATAACAAGCTCAAGACATTCATTAGAGTAGCATTACAGAAAATAAGTCTTTGTTATCTTTGTATTTTTTGAAGTTTTATTTGTAAAATCAAAAAGCATGAAATCAATCTGATTATTTAAGGATTTTTAAGGTGCTGGAGGCTGTTGAACTGAGGCTTTACTGTGGGATTACGTAGTTCATAGATTTAAAGGTGTGGGCTGTGTGTCAGATGGACTAGGATTTCTGGTGTTGCCGCTTGTAGTGGAGTGACCTTGGACAGGTCCCTCACCTTCTGAGCTTCACTTTTTCAAGTCAGTTTTGTTATTGGCACTTAGTGAAATAATGCATATGATGTCCTGCGTTGTATGGAATAAAGACTCAATACATGTTCATAATGTGTTATTATCATTATTGGTGATTACAACATGCTGACGTATGGATCTTCTAGGTGGAAAGCAAGAGAAGTAAGAAAAGTGACCACTGACTTTACAGTGTGGCTAACCTGAAAACAGGATGGGTTTTGGAGTTAGGCTGATCTGGGTTCGAATCCCATTTTCCTTGCCTGCTGTGTGCCTTGGGCAACAACTAGCAGAATTTCCTTAGATCCTAGAGTCCTTATCTGTCAGTTTTCTTAAGGTTGTTGTGAAGATTAGATCAGATAAAATACATAAAATATCTGTCACATGGTGAAGATCAATATTGGAGGCTGTTATTATTCCTTCTGATTTCTCTGTTTATCTCCTGTCTTCCTCATTTCTTCGTTGGTACTTCATGAGGAGATCAAAGAGTGAATGGTTTATTCCTGCTGAGTAAGCCAACATCTCAGTATATTCATTCCCTTTAACCAATCTACTCCGGCTTTTGAAATAAACATACTGACTTTATTTTGCTTTTTTAGTATGATTCAGAAGTGTAGTTTGTTATATGGTAAAATATACAGTATCATTGTTTAGCCATGAAAAATTAGTGATCATCTATAGAAAATGTGGACAAATTTTGAAAGTCTGTGATATTCATTAATTATGGATTAATAATCCATTATTATAAAAGATTAATAATAATTCTAACTATATAAAAGTGACAATGCTAATGTTTAATTTACTCACACATGAAAGATCAGACCAGCTTTGTCACTGCCCACCTCAAATACAGCTGATCTGAGATCACGATATTATAAAAGGTCTAATAGCACACATTGGCTTTCAAGCCATAGCACTCTAATTTACTACATCTGCCAGGGAGTGACTATAACACTGCTATGGTTCTTTTATAAGATGGGTGTAATGAATTTCAAAGTCATCCGTTGATTTCAGGAGTGAGTATTTATGGTTTCCTGCTAAATAGTGTCAGTGTGTTTACTTATTAGGAATTACTATAGTTGTCTCACGCTTTTTTTTTTAAGTGTAGGCTAGCATAAACAAAGACAAATGGGAACTTAACTGTTTAAAAAATTTATATTAAAATTCATTTCCTCTTTTCTTTCATTGTTTCTTTTTTATTTTTGAATGATTGCCTAGAAGGAGAAAGGCTTTCTGTAATATCCCGTGTAAGATTAAGGTCGAACTGACATTTCTTCATATTCATTTGAATGCATTTCTTCACACTTAGTTGGATGATCTTCTAGAGAAAGGAAGTTTATACTCTGCGATATATGAGATGAACCCTGCGTATACCATTTCTTTGAAAGATGCAGTTTGTGAGATAACTGAATAAAAGGAAGAGGCTGTGGTTACACTGAATTTGTGGGTTTGTTACCTTGTTCTGTAAGAGTGTAATTTTAGAGTCCAGCTGTCACCTGATAAATCCATTCTGTCAAAAAGAAAAATGTAAGGTTAAAGGTTCAGAGGCAAAATTTAACTATTGTACCATATCCTCTCCCAATGTAGTTTCAAAAGATTTTAATTTGAAAACTGTGAAATGGAATTTATGATTCTTTCATAAGAGAGAATAGTACATGGTTTTCATATGCCAAAACTTTAGTGTATCTCAAAGGGTAAGATGCTATCCTTTTGCCTTTGAAGTGCAACTCATTAATTCTGCCAATAATTATCGAGTACCTCCTATGTGCTAGATATTGTGCTGGCATTCAGATTCAATGACCATTGTTATTGGTCCCTGTCCTCAAGGACTTTAAGAGAAGACAGGCCAATGAATGAGCATGGACAAATTCTACCATGAAGATTAGCATAATTTGCTGTTGAAGAACATAGGAGGGGATACCATTTTAGTCTTGGTGAGATCATGGAAAAACTTCTGGAGGGAGCAATGTCTGAGCAGAGGACTGAATAGAATATCTGATTATCTTAGATGGCTTAATATTTGCCCCTTTGTTAACCCAGAAAAATGTAATATGCTTGTTATTCCATGATATCCTTGAAGACAATTGTGGGTTTGTATTTACATGAATAATTAATGACAATCAGAGAATGTAATCAATAATGAGATGTTGTATGCTTGTCTAGGTCAGAGTTTATTCATCAATGACCTGATAAATATTTGGCAAAGACATCTTTAATTGGTCTTTTTTGTTACCACTGACTGCTGTTCAGGGAAAGGATACAATATTTAAAAGAAACTATGCAAGGTGTCAATCTAGCAATGAAGAGTTCATAGAAAGGGTAGGCTTCTTGGTCTTAAAATATTCTCCCCTCTGGTGTCCTGGGCTTGAGAATAGTGTACAGGAGAGATAATCTGGCTTCCTGCTCTTTATATCTTAGGAAATACACCTGCAACAACCCTTCTATTTCCTCCTTTTCTTTCTACCTACAGATCCCACCCCTTTATCCAGAATGTTGGAGGAATTGGCAGGACTTAGGTGGCAAGAGGGAAATAGTCCAGTCTGGTGTTAAAGACATTCTAGTTTCTACTCTCCTAATCTCTCAACTTGAGGGTCTTCATTCCTTGTTTGCAATTCCCTGAGAGAAGTTATCAACTGTAGTTCTTACTGGTTGCTTTGCTTAGGAAAACCCATGGCTAAATCTCTAGAACTTTTATCATGTCCCAAGTAAAGAAGATATATTTAAACGTCTGTGCTTTGAATGATAAGCTTGCTGCTGTAGCTTTGCACTTTGCATGGCAACAACGTAATGTGTTTTACCTTAATCTTTGTTAAATGAGTGAGGTGTGAGGCTGTACGATAAATTCACTTTGTATTTGAAATCAATGAGCTAATCATTTCTTATTCCAAAAAAACTGGTTTTTTTTTAGATGGAACAACTTGTCTATATTTACGTAGGTCACTAATATTTTATAAAGGAATCACTAGTCCCGTATGTTAATTAAAGGACACGCCTTGGGTTGAGAGAGTGAGGGGTATAGTTTGTAACATTGTTGACTGATATTTAAAGAAAGCCTTCTGGATTAGAAGTTTTATATTGTGAATTAAAAATGTCACCATTAAGAATCACCTAGGATCTTCTACCTTTCTATCCAAGTAGGTTATTTTATTTTATTTATTTGGCCACACCAAGCAGTTTGCGGGATCTTAGTTCTTCCACCAGGGATTGAACCTGCACCCTTGGCAGTGAAAGTGTGGAGTCTTAAACACTGGACCACCAGGGAATTCCCCAAAGTAGGTTACTTTAGATTTAATATAAATTAAGTCAAATACATTATGTAATATGGGTGAGTAATTGAATGCAAGATAAACCGTTTGAAACTGGGACAAAGATCTGTCTTTTTATTTTCCATTCGGAAGAAATGGTTCTCTAATAAAGGAAGTAGAGATAACTATTACAAGATCAGTTTCTAGGACTTCCCTGGTGGCGCAGTGGTTGAGAGTCCGCCTGCCAATGCAGGGGACACGAGTTCGTGCCCCGGATCGGGAAGATCCCACATGCCGTGGGGCGGCTGGGCCCGTGAGCCATGGCCGCTGAGCCTGCGCGTCCGGAGCCTGTGCTCCTCAACGGGAGAGGCCACAACAGTGAGAGGCCCGCGTGCCGCAAAAAAAAAAAAAAAAAAGATCAGTTTCTTAGGCAAAAGGGGAAGACTAAGAATTAAACTTTGAGAAACATTTTATCTCCCTTGACCTACCCATTTCTGCCTTAACTCATTACCATAACCACAGATTTCTTGATGTTTTAAAAAGGCAAATTTATAGTATGACACAGAGAAAAGAACCTTTGCAAGATTGCTAGACAGTGTAATATAAGCTTTGACGTGATGGCTTCAGTTTAGGCACAGGACTTCTCTCAGAGCTTAACTGCCAAAACAATTTGTTTTCCATTGCTTTGGTCAGAACATAGCTTTCCAAGTAAGAGCTACCCAAGCACTTCTATACTGAATAGAACTATCCAGTATAGACCAGTAAGCACTTAGGCACAGTTCTGTACCTCTGAAACATTTCTCCAACTTGTGTTTTCAGCTAAATTCACTCCTTTGTGCATTCTCCTTAATCTGAAACTTCTAAATAATTGTAGGGTTTAAGGAACTAGGTGTTTGCCAACTATATATATGAAATACTTCTCTTTCTCTTTAGAGTAATAAAATTTCAATTCTGAAGTCATGAATATTTAAAATAAATTTTAAGTATTTGCTAGTACCTATAAAATATTCCACATGTATTGTTTCCTTTGGTGATACTTTGTTAGAAAAGTTATCATGTTGAAACTGTTTGAATTATGTTTCTGCAGTGCTTATTTTACACACTTGATCTTTCATCATCAAACTTAAACTACTCTCAGTATGAAAAGCTCATTTCCGGCACTGTGCAGAGTGGATGTCTTCCTGACAACTGGTTTGGGAGGTCCAGCCACCATGCATAATGATAGACCAGCAAACACCAGAAGTTTAAGGGGAAATTTTTTTAAGATTACTTTTTGATTCTTTAATACTTTCATTAAAACATTTTCCTACTAAAGAAGAAATAGAGGAAAGATATGCATACTTCTTTTCCACAGCTGGGAGGATAATTCCATTTACATATTTATGAAAGTGTCTCCCAAAGATGCCTGCTGTGCAATTCTCTCTCTCATTTGCAGTTTTCACATTTGTATCATAACATTGTTATTCAGGTTGGGGTACGATTTTACTTTTTGAAATGAAAACACCATACCGCTTTGGGGTTTTTTTTCTGTTTTTTAGAACTTAGATACTTAGTCTCTGAGATGTTTCTCAATAACTGTTTCCTTTCCCCTTTTATTTTATAGCTTTGAAGAAAGAAGACACCACCTTTGATGAGGTAGGTTAAATTTCTTTATCTAATGTTAGAAGTATTTAATTACGGCCAGGTAAAGACAGTAAGTAGGTGCCAACTTTGCACTTAGAAACAAACAAACAAAAAAATGCCTTAAAACAAAAAACAAGCCATGGCATCTCTTTATTTAGTTACATTATGTTATTTTCCAGTTTTAAATAACTGTTCAAATTGAATTTTGGTATCAATCAACAGAAAAGTGTCTTTTGAAATTAATAAACAAAAGGCACCCGTAGGCCTTTGTTTTGTTGCTTTCCTGATGTTGGTAGTGCTGGTGAAGCCCAGTGTGATGTGTGTACTCAGGGCATGTCTGGAGCTGTTGGCATGTTGGGCTCCACGGCTCCCTTGCAGCCCTCCTCTGAACTAGGGTATGATGCGATGTTGACGCCACATATTGTCTGTCAGACTCCCAAAGGAGTAGCTGACTTTTCCTGTTCCAGTTTTCCTATTCTTTGTATATCAGATCTGTCTTTATCTACTTGCCACAAAGTAGCCAAAAAGGCTGTTCAAGAAAGGCAGAGGGTTCCTATGTAATTAATAACATTCTGAATGTGATTTTTCAACTGTACTCTTTCCTGAGTTTTTGGTAGTATCAGTGGGAATCACCAGAGGAATAATGTGTTTACAGAATGTTCTCAAGAGTAGAGTGAAGTAGAGTGAAGTGTTTAATTGTTGCCATCCTAAGCCACAGTCACTGATCTGTGTTGTAAACTGGGCCACGTATATATATATATATTGAGTGTTTATGTATGAACACAGGTGTATCTACACAGTGTGCTTATCCTGCAGCCTGATGAAAGCATAGATTAGTTTGGTTGTGGTTTGATTTGTTTTAACAGTTGCAGATTCCATGAAATACGCTACCTGTCCTCCCTCTGCTGCAGTGCTTCGGAGAGGAAAGGACATTTGTGCTCATGGAAAGTCCCCTTGGCCATGTGGCTGGCTGTGATGCAGGGCAAGAACACTCAGGGGGACCCTGCTCCAGACCGGGATTTCTGGACGGGGCCCATGACATTTGGCTCTCGTGCTCTGCTTCTTTGTCTGCTGCACCTGTTCTTTTCTCCCCCGGGTCCAGCTCTACAAAGCTGTGTGTCCCTGGACTCCAAAGCAACTTCCCCTGCCAGCATTCCTGAAACATCCTGTGAAACTTAGTGATTCTAGACCTGAAGCAATAAAGGAGTCTTTTCTTTCCCATCTGTAGTGGGTAATAATGATGTTCCCCTCTAAACCTGTATTTCTGGAATTTCTGCAGTGTGACTGAGATGTTTTGAGGAGAGTATCTTCTTTCTTCTCAGAAGAACTCAATGTGAGAATATTGGGCACCTTTTCTCTCTTCATAAGGAAAAGTCTCCCCTTTAATTATGTAGGTAATTTAAGTTCACATTAAAAAAAATAAGGAAAAGGAAAAGAAAAAAACTCCCAAATCCTATTATCCAATTACAACCACTGTTTTTTTTGTTTGTTTGTTTTTTGTTATTTTTTGGTACGCAGGCCTCTCACTGCTGTGGCCTCTCCCGCTGCGGAGCACAGGCTCCAGATGCGCAGGCCCAGCGGCCATGGCTCACGGGCCCAGCCGCTCCGTGGGGATTCTCCTGGACCGGGGCACGAACCCATGTCCCCTGCATCGGCAGGCGCACTCCCAACCACTGTGCCACCAGGGAAGCCCTACAACCACTGTTGAATGTCCTTCTTGCCTCTTTCCTCCTGTAAAAAACAAACAAAAACAACCCCCCCCCACCCCCCGCAAACTATAGCCCATGTATTACATCCTACTTTTTTATTTTAACCTTAATTTTTGAATGTGTTTACAGATGACTCCTAATCATTATTAGGAATTTTAAAAACCTTTTGTCATGTTTAAACACCGCCATTAACGATTGTGTGTTATTCTGCCCCGTGGCTGTGACATCAGCTTTCAAAAACACCTGAGGCTGGAACCTAGATGGAAGTTAAGAATGTATGAGTCAAACCCGTAACTACCTGCCCTCCCTTACCCCCAAACTTCTGCAAAGCTGAAGGCCTGGATTTTGTAATTTGGGGCAAAATTATCCTTAGCTTTTATAAAGTGTTTTCCTTCCTCGGCTAAAGGAAAGAGATTGGTTAGATACCTTAAGTCAGTAAATCACAGAATGTTCCATCTGGAAGGGACACTGGAAATCTGTGGCCAATTTCAGCATTTCAAAGGTGAAGGCACTGAGGTCCGGGGGCGGGGGGACAGGTAATTTTCAGTTAATCAGGGAAGGCCCAGGGCCAGGAGCCTGGGAGACAGTCTTAGTAAAGACATGCTTGAGTGTAAACCCCAACTCAACCAGCCTCTCAAGGGCAATCGACTTCCTTTCCCCAGGCCTTTTATAAAATAGAGGTGTTATAGTACCTCCCTTCTGAGTTTACTGGGAGGGTTAGACAAGCTAAGTGTATAAAAGTATCAGAATAGTCACTGGCACATAGTAAATGTCTTTTTTTTTTTTTTTTTTTTTTTTTTTTTTTTTTTTTTTTTTTTTTTTTTTTTTTTTTTTTTTTTTTTTTTTTTTACATATTTTTTGGAGTATAATTGCTTTACAGTGGTGTTAGTTTCTGCTTTATAACAAAGTGAATCAATTATACATATACATATGTTCCCGTATCTCCTCCCTCTTGCGTCTCCCTCCCTCCCACCCTCCCTATCCACCTGGATGGGTGGGATAGTAAATGTCTTATATTTGGTCTTGTCATTTTCCTTGTGTTTGTCATTGCCATCATTATTTTTTTATTTTATTTATTTATTTATTTTTTTTACATCTTTATTGGAGTATAATTGCTTTACAATGGTGGGTTAGTTTCTGCTTTATAGCAAAGTGAATCAGTTATACATATACATATGTTCCCATATCTCCTCCCTCTTGCGTCTCCCTCCCTCCCACCCTCCCTATCCCACCCATCCAGGTGGTCATAAGGCTCTGAGCTGATCTCCCTGTGCTATGCACCTGCTTCCCACTAGCTATCTATTTTACGTTTGGTAGTGTACATATGTCCATGCCACTCTCTCACTTTGTCACAGCTTACCCCTCCCTCTCGCCATATCCTCAAGTCCATTCTCTAGTAGGTCTGTGTCTTTATTCCCATCTTACCCCTAGGTTCTTCATGACATTTCTTTTTTTCTTAGATTCCATATATATGTGTTAGCATACGGTATTTGTCTTTCTCTTTCTGACTTAGTTCACTCTGTATGACAGACTCTAGGTCCATTCACCTTACTACAGATAACTCCATTTCGTTTCTTTTTATGGCTGAGTAATATTCCATTGTATATATGTGCCACATCTTCTTTATCCATTCATCCAATAATGGACACTTAGGTTGTTTCCATCTCCTGGCTATTGTAAATAGAGCTGCAATGAACATTTTGGTACATGACTCTTTTTGAATTACAGTTTTCTCAGGGTATATGCCCAGTAGTGGGATGGCTAGGTCGTATGGTAGTTCTATTTTTAGTTTTTTAAGGAACCTCCATAGTGTTCTCCATATTGGCTGTATCAATTCACATTCCCACCAGCAGTGCAAGAGTGTTCCCTTTTCTCCACACCCTCTCCAGCATTTATTGTTTCTAGATTTTTTTATGATTCGCCATCATTATTATTAATATTATTTTTTTTGCTGTACGCGGGCCTCTCACTGTTGTGGCCTCTCCCGTTGCGGAGCACACACTCCAGACGTGCAGGCCCAGAGGCCATGGCTCACGGGCCCAGCCGCTCCGCGACATGTGGGATCTTCCCAGACAGGGGCACGAACCCGTGTCCCCTGCATCGGCAGTTGGACTCTCAACCACTGCGCCACCAGGGAAGCCCTCGCCATCATTATTGATGCTCTTACCGTGACATCTGCCTTCTGTAGTTGAAGGACTGCAAGGAGGATGGAAAGATTAAGTTCAAAATTTAAGTATTAGATCTATGAGGAGAATTACTTTCAGATATTCCCCTAAAATTACATGTAAGACTTCATGTGATGATTTGCATATTAAAACTGTAAAAATGTTGCCTAAAACACGCCATGTTTTAGTTTCCTTGAGAGAATGACTGCCTGCGTTCTGCTTTGTAGTCCCTCCATGTCTTGCACATGGTTAATATTCAATAAATATCTATTGAATATGAGTGAATATCTGTTTCAAATGAAGAGAGAGTGTTTATCCCAGGGTCAGCCAATGTGGATTCTCATTTGCCACTTCCTAGCTATTTGTGCAGGTCATTTACTTTACCCAAGACTCAGTATTCTCATTTGTAAAACCAATCAGTAAAACTATGATCTTCAGGTTGCTTTCTGTCTTTAAATGCAGCATACAAAACAATCAACATAAAATTACAATTTTACCAAGATCAAAAATGAGTACTAGATCTGTGATTATATGGACAGGAAGTCACTGAGTTCTTCTGTGATCATCCTCAGATTATAATAGTAGATGTTTTCTTGAATTTGTTTCTTGGTCTTCCACTTTTCCTGTCAGAGTTGGAGGACCTTACAGTCCATTGGAACCCAGTTAAGATTTGAGTCTTGGAATCCGGAGGCTGGGTCAGCTTCTTAGATATGCATGGAGGTGTGGCAACTCCTTACTCAGCATTTATGAGCTGGAGGGCTTCTTATTTCAAGGAGTGGCTTTCTCCAGAGTGCCTGGAGAGGGAGTGTAGTTGCTATTTCCTGACTCATGTAGAGGATTTCTCTAGGTGTATGTAAATGTTTGACTTTGAACAGAGCTAGAAAAAGAATTATGGACCTGTGTGAAAGAACTATTTATTTATTTTTCCTTTTCCTTCCCTCCCTTCCTCTCTCTCATTCTCCTTACCTTCCTTCTTTCTTTATTAAAGTATAGTACATTATATTAGTTTCAGTACTGATTCAGTATTTGTATATACTACAGAATGATCACCAAAATAAGTCTAGTTCACGTCTGTCACTATACATAGTTACAAAATCTTTTTCTTGTGATGAGCACATTTAAGATCTACTCTCTTAGCAGCTTTCAAATATGCAGAACAGTATTATTAACTATAGTCACAGCGCTCTACATTATATCTGTTGGTCATCTGTATGTCTTCTTTAGAAAAGTGTTTATTCAGATTCTCTGCACATTTTTTAATAGGATTGATTTTTGTCATTAAGTTGTATAAGATCTTCACATATTTTGGATATTGATCCCTTCTGCATACACAATTTGTGAATATTTTCTCTCATTCAGTGGATTGCCTTTTCATTCCTTTCAACAATCCAGTTGCCTTGTTGATGGTTTCCTTTGCTGGCAAATTCAACAATCCAATTGCCTTGTTGATGTTTTCCTTTGCTGAGCAGAAGCTATTTAGTTTGATGTAGTCCCACTTGTTTATATTTGCTTTTATTCCTTTTGGTGTCAAATCCAAAAATTACTGTAAAGACCAATGTCAAGGAGCTTACTGCCTATGTTTTCATCTAGAAGTTTTATGGTTTCAGGTCTTATATTAAGTCTTTAATCAGTTTGAGTTAGTTTTTGTGTATGGTATAGAATTGGGGTCCAGTTTCATTCTTTTGCATGTACTTGCCCAGTTTTCCCAACACTATTTATTGAAGAGACTGTCCTTTCCTCACTGTATATTCTTGGCTCCTTTAATGTACATTAATTGACCATATATGTGTGGGTTGATTTCTGAGCTCTCTGTTCTGTTCTATTAATCTATGTGTCTCTTTTTATGCCATATTGTTTTGATTACTATAGCTTTGTAATATACTTTGAAATCAGGAGGCATGATACCTCCAGTTTTGTTCTTCTTTCTCAAGATGACTTTGGCTATTCAGGGACTTTTGTGGTTCCATAAAAATTTTAGAACTGTTCATACTATTTCTGTGAGAAATGCAAATGGAATTTGAGTCCATTGATTGCTTTGGGTGATGTGGACATTTTAACAATATTAATTCTTCCAATCGTGAGCATAGAATATCTTTCCATTTATTTCTTCCATCAGTGTCTTATAGTTATCAGTGTACAGGTCTTTTACCTCCTTGGTTAATTTATTCCTCAGTATTTTAAATTTTTGATGCAATTGTGAATGGGATTGTTTTCTTAATTTCTCTTTCTGATAGTTCATTATTTGTATGTAGAAACAACAGATTTCTGGACATTGATTTTGTATCCTGCAACATTACTAAATTCATTTATTACTACTAACAGTTTTTTGGTGGAGTCTTTAGAGTTTTCCATATCTAGCATTATGTCATCTGCAAGTAGTGACAGCTTTACTTCCTTTCCAATTAATGCTTTTAATTTCTTTTTCTTGCCTAATTGCTCTGGTTAGGACTTTCAGTACTGTGTTGAACAAGAGTTGTGAAAAGGGCCATCCTTGCCTTGTTTTTTTTTAACATCTTTATTGGAGTATAATTGCTTTACAATGGTGTGTTAGTTTCTGCTTTATAACAAAGTGAATCAGCTATACATATACAGATATCCCCATATCTCTTCCCTCTTGAGTCTCCCTCCCTCCCACCCTCCCTATCCCACCCCTCTAGGTGGTCACAAAGCACCGAGCTGATCTCCCTGTGCTATGCAGCTGCTTCCTAGTAACTCTCTGTTTTACATTTAGTAGTATGTATAAGTCCATGCCACTCTCTCACTTCGTCCCAGCTTACCCTTCGCCCTCCCCACCTTCCCTTTTATAACTGCCTTTTCTGCATCACATAAGTTTTGATATGTTGTATTTTCTTTTCTCTTTGTCTCAAGGTGTTTTTTTATTTCACTTTTGCTTTTCTCATTGATCCATTGGTTTTTCAGTAGTATGTTGTTTAGTCTCTGCATAAAGCTGACCCTTAAACAATGTGAAGGTGAGGGGCACTGACCCCACACACAGTCAAAAATCCACGCAGAACTTTACAGTCGTCCCTCTATATCTGGGGTACCACATCCACGGATTCAGCCAATCCAGATTGGGAGATAGATGGGGGCAATGTACATTGAGCTCAGTTTCTAGTCCATGTCCCTCTTTGTTATTTTGTATAAAGAGATAACTCTAATACCCAAGATGGTAAATACGACAGTGATTTATATGAGAACCAGAGTCTAGGGGTTGGGTACAAATATGATTTGGGGCTATTCCTGGTCATTCTTTTCCAACTTTTGAGGGTGGTGGAAGCTGTTGCAGACTTTTCTCACCTAACTGTCTTCATCACTGGAGGCCTCAGTGTCTTGTGAATGATGTATTTGTTGTATACAGTGTTCCAGCTTCAGACTTCCCTGACTTCCTCATCTAAAATATTAAATCTCAGTACCAGTCATTCCTTAGCCCTCTTGCTCCTGTTATACTCCCTCTATCTCTTCTTTGCTGGCTTTCAGTTTCCAGAGGACCCCTCCTCTGCCTGCCCTGTCCCATTCTTCTGTCCCACAACCCATCCTCCCTGCTTTGTTTCCTTTTCTGTTCACTCATGGTATATCACTCCCTTGACAGTATCCTCAGTGGCCTTACCCCTTTGTACTTTGCTTGTAATCTACTCTGCCAGCTCTCAATTTTGACCTGGCATCTTTTCCTTTTTTACCCAGTGGCTTCCAAAAGCTGCTTGAGGAAATCACTCTGCAAATAAATTGATCATTTCCAGCCTTTGCTGGAACCCGAGGCAACTGTGCACAGTCTTGCACTGTGTGGCTGGGCTGTTTCCTGCTGAAACATTTCCACTTCCCTCAAACATTCTAGCCACCCTCCTCCACCCCTCCTTCCTTCACTAGATGACTTTTCCTCTCTATTAATTTGCTAGAGTTGCCATAGAAAAATACCACAGACTAGGTGGCTTAAACAACAGACATTTATTGTCTCACAATTCTGTAGACCAGAAGTCCGAAATCAAAGTGCTGGCAGGTTTGGTTCCTTGTGAGGGCTGTGAGGGAAGGATCTATTTCAGGCCTCTTCCCTTAACTTGTAGATGGCTATCTTCTCCATGTGTTTTCACATCATCTTCACTCAGTGAGTGTCTGTGTATCCAAATTTCCCCTTTTTATAAGGACATCAATCATATTGAATTAGGGACTTACCCTACTCCAGTATGACCTCATCTTAATTTAACTAATTGTATCTGCAGTGATCCTGTTTCCAAATAAGATCACATTCAGAGGTACTGGGGTAACTTAAGACTTAAAACACAGGAATTTTTGGTAGATACAATTCAACTGATAACAGGCTTCACCTTCTTAGAACACAATAATATTACACATCAGCCCCTTGCCTACATATATACCTTATTTCCTCTAATCATACTTCTTTTTTTTCCCTGAGAGGAGGATGTGTCTTTTTTCCTCTGCTGGGCGGGTTCCTCCTCCTTGATTCCTTTCCCTCCTTTCCACTCCAGGAGCTTGTGTAATTGATTCATTCCTTTCTTATCTCTGTTTCCTGTCTCTTCCCCTTTACAGGTATTTCAGCGGAGGCTCTGAGCATGGTTAAGTCTTCCCCGCCTCTTCCATCGTAATGGAAACCCCTGTGCTCTGTGATCATTTTTCCATGCTCTCCTTGAGTACTTTGTCTGTCCCTTGGTTTGGGCTGCTCTGTTATTATACTCACGTCAGTGTGGATGGCTCAGCTTTCTGTTCTGAACTCCAAACCCAGATATCTAGCTGCCCATTAGATGTTTCTGCCTCTGTATCTTATAGTCACCTTGATTTCAGTGCATACAAAAAATAGTTGACCCTTGGGACTTCCCTGGTGGCACAGTGGTTAACAATCTGCCTGCCAATGCAGGGGACACAGGTTCAAGCCCTGGTCCAGGAAGATCCCAGATGCCTCGGAGCAACTAAGCCCGTGGGGCACAATTACTGAGCCTGCGCTCTAGAGCCCATGAGCCAGAACTACTGAGCCCATGTGCCACAACTGCTGAAGCCTGCGCGCCTAGAGCCCATGCTCTGCAACAAGAGAAGCCACTGCAATGAGAAGCCTGCGCACCGCAACGAAGAGTAGCCCCTGCTCTCCACAACTAGAGAACGCCGGCGTGCAGCAATGAAGACTCTGTGCAACCAAAAACAAACAAACAAATAAATAAATAAATAATACAGTTGACCCTTGAACAACATGGGTTTGAACTGTGCAGGTTGGTTCATCCGTGGATTTTTTTTCAACAAATGCAGTTGGTTGAATCTGTGGATGCATAACTGTGGATACAGAGGGCCGACTGTAAAGTTATACCCAAATTTTTGACTGCATGGAGGGTAGGCATCCCTAACCACTGAGTTGTTCAAGGGTCATCTGTATTACTAATTCCTATATTCTCTAAACATGCACCTTTTCTCTTTCCTATCTCAGTGATCGACTTTCACAACCACATTATTTTTCAAGACAAAAACCTGACACCATCCTAAACGTTCCTCCAAGCCCCACATCCAAGCTTTGGCTTAGTTCTTGTTCCCTCTGTCATGCCCATTCCCACTGCTGAAGTGCACATTCAGCCTCTCTTGTCTGCACTGCAGTAGTGTTCTAACTGGCGTCCCTGCCTACAGCTTGCCTCCTATTCTAACAGAATGACGGATCTGAAATACAAATTGTGCTGTTCTCCTGCGTAATACTTTAAAAGCTCCCTGTCAGGGAACTCTACTCCATGCTCTACTGTGTGGTGACCTAAATGGGAAGGAAATCCCCAAAAGAGGGGATATATGTATACGTATAGCTGATTCACTTTGCTGTACAGCAGAAACTAACACAACATTGTAAAGCAATTATACTCCAATAAAAATTAAAGAAAAAACAAACAAAAAAAACAACTCCCTGTCAACTGCAGGTTCAACTCTAAATTCCTAGCTTGGCTTTCAAGGCCTTTCATCATCCATCTCTCACCTACCTTTCTACCCTTATCAAACAGTCATCTCTTACTTTAACACATTTATCATCATTCCAGCTGCCACCACTTCAGTTCAGGACTTTATAGCTTTTACCTGTTTTATCCCAATAACCTCTTAATTGGTCTTACTGTTCCATCTCTCAGTCCTCCACTCCGGCCTTCCCCAAACATCTTTCTTGTCATTATCCTTTCCTAATCAGAGATTTGTACATCAGTTATTTACAGTCAGCCCTCCCTATCCGTGGCTTTTGTGTCCATGGATTCAACCAACCTTAGATTGAAAATATTTGGAAAAAAAATTCCAGAAAGTTCCAAAAAGCTAAACTTGAATTTGTTGCATGGTAGCAACTATTTATATAGCATTTACATTGTATGCACAACTATTTACATAATATTTACATTGTATGTACAACTATTTACATAATATTTACAACCATTTACATATCATTTACATTGTGTTAGGTATTATAAGTAATCTAGAGATGATTTAAAGGGGAAGGAAGGGGAAGCTGGGGGGGAAGTGAGAGTAGCATTGACATATATACACTACCAAATGTAAAATAGATAGCTAGTGGGAAGCAGCAGTGTAGCACAGGGAGATCAGCTTGGTGCTTTCTGACGACTCAGAGGGGTGGGATAGGGAGGGTGGGTGGGAGGCTTAAGAGGGAGAGGATATGGGGATATATGTATGCATTTGGCTGATTCACTTTGTTGTACAACAGAAACTAGCACAGCATTGTGAAGCAATTATACTCCAGTAAAGATGTATAAAAAATATAAAGTATACGGAAAAATGTGTGCAGGTTATGTGCAAATACTATGCCATTTTATATAAAGGTCTTGAGCATCCATGCTGATACTGAGTGACAACTGTATTGATGTCTGTTTTATGTTAGTCTCTGGATATGCTCAGAACCTGACTCTCAGTCTAGTCAGTCTCGCAAGATTTCATCACACCGGCATTCACAGGTTGACCAGCTCCGATCTTGCAACGTTGGGCCTGGGCACAGATTCAATCTCACTTTCTCTTTATAGTAAGATTTTACATTACTTTATATTCTATTTTACTCTTACCATGGTCGTGTTTGCCAACCCTGGATGATATGAACTTATCACATGAGAGAGGTCTAGAAATTAACAGACTGTTCTCTGATCATGCCAGTAATCTGGTAAGTCATTATATTTAAAATTCAACATTTTGGATGGCTGAGAAAGAACCTCACGTCCTCCTTAATTCTCTCTTTGGAAATTTAGTTGAAATTTTCTGATTCTTAAAACTTTCTATGCTTCAGTTTTTCCTTTCTATAAATGTTTGATCACATTTACCCTCTCCCTAATTATGGTAGAGATAATTACCATAATTATATCTAGTCCCAGACAGTGGCTAGAATGTCTGGGTAGTGCTTAAAGATTCAGAGAGGAGGTGCATGTCACAAAATGCAAAATGTATGACATTTGGGAGAATTAGTCACATTTATATTCTTCATTTCCCAAAGACAGAATGTTATAGAAGTTGAAAGCATTGAGTAGCGTCCTGTCTGTCTTGTGGGCAGTGCATATCCTGACAAGTAGGCCCATCAGAGTGTAGGAAGTCTCTCCTGTAAGGTGGCTGGTGTTCCCTTCCAGGCAGTGCTTTCATAGGCATGTTTGAATTCATTTGCAGAAAGCCGACCTTTGGCTTAGGAAGTCTCTCTATATGACCCAAGTACTTAGGATTTTCTTCAACAGGCACAAGATGAATCCAGCTATAGGCAGCACATTATACCCATTTTCCTTTTAACTGAAATTGAGCCACTGATTCATAATCCTCAAATCCTTAAATTGCTTGGTTGTGTTTGAGATGGCCCGTTTTTCATGGAGCCATAATGATAATTGAAATCACCTAAGTCAGGGGGTGAGGGTTCTCTGAGGACTGGAATCGTGGTCTCCACTCGATCTGGAGTGTGATGACCTTTAGGGCATTGTGACAGACATTCCTTTCTAAATGATCCTTCTCTGAGGGATACATTTATTAAATTTTTTTTTTTTGTGTGTGGTATGCGGGCCTCTCACTGCTGTGGCCTCTCCTGTTGCGTTGCACAGGCTCCAGATGCGCAGGCTCAGCGGCCATGGCTCACAGGTCCAGCCGCTCTGCGGCATGTGGAATCTTCCCGGACCAGGCTACGAACCCGCGTCCCCTGCATCGGCAGGTGGACTCTCAACCACTGCGCCACCAGGGAAGCCCTAAATATTTTTTTATAGTCCAAAACACACTTAACTCTTCTTATTCTCTGTGTCATAAAATTTACAAAAGGCACAGTTACCAAAAATTGGAACCAGCAAAATGCTCTAAATTTTGCAAGCTTGATTTCTCCAGAATGCATCAATGTCAGGCTTCCTGAAGGAGCTCTTCCCATGTAAAGACAGTAATTGAAGGAATACTCACTTTTTCCTTCTGAATCTATCTTATTTTCAATATATAATGTTGGTTCTGCTTATTCTTCAATTCTTTATTTAGTTTCTAAATTTTATTTAATTTTTTCTGCCTTCCTCCCTTCTTTCTTTTCCTCCCTCCTTCCTTCCTCTCTCCCTTTCTTTCCGTCTCTCCTCCTCTTCCCTCCCTCTCTTTCTCTCCTCTTCCCTTCCTCCCTCCTTCCTCCCTCCCTCTCTCCCTCTGTCCCTCCCACCCTCCCTTCCTTCCTTCCCAGCATATGAGCCTGGGGATTTTCTTAAAAATATGTATTTTTTATGATCTGAAAGTATGACAGTACTCTTTACTACAGTCGCAACATTATATGCTTAATTTTTAATAATGAGGTTAATAGTTTTTTCTTGTGTCTTTTAAGTAGCTACTCTAAATTCTAAATTTCATGATATTAAATCTTATATGCATGCTAATGAATGTGTGGGGAAAAACTTTAAGGCTTTCATGGTCATATAGTTAAAATAAAGTAGAAGAAACTGCTTCAACATGTAATTGTATACTCAGCCTAAATTGTATCAGGTAGAGTACTTATTTAACTTTCCACTGATAGTTTTTTCCAGCCTGGAAAATCAGACTTTTATGTATTGAAAGGGACTTGGAATTGGACCGAGAACGTGGAAGGCTCTTGGAGTGGTCAGTTCCATGTGTTTTTCAATCTGTTGATTGTGTTTTCTCAATCTATGGATACCCTCATGTGAGATGTCTATAAAGTGTGATGTCTAGAATGTGTCTTCATATTCAGTGTAGCCTAGCCTGCGTCAAACACACTGTTACAACTCTGTGTTCCATCAGCTGAAATATTGAAGTATGCAAATCATTTCCTTTAAAAAAATATAGAGCAGATTGATGTCAGTCTCTCAATTGTGTTTTGATATATTTTCTTGAGTGGTAAAGAAAGGGGCTGAGTTGCAGTTAGAGTACCAGGAATTTGGCATATTCCAGAGTTTGCCCATGGTGATGTACCAAGTATGAAATGATCACCCATGACATATGTCTTGGTGGAAACAAAATGAAGTATGTTCCTCTAGTCTGTTCCTTGCCTTAAGGCTGGGCTATGGCCATAACTTAGTTACCTCAGAGCATTATTTGTTCTATTTTAAACGATTTTCAAAATAGGGAATTGCACCTGCTCTATAAAACAGTGATGGCGTGGAGGGTGGAAGTTTTCTAAATGCTCCCTGAATGAGGATTTTGGTGCAGGTTTCTTCCCCCTACCCCAAATCACACACCTTAAGAATATTGCTGCTGCAGTTACCTTAGCACAGGTTATTTTTTGACAGTGTGTCATATCCTGCAAGTGGGTTTGATGATAAAAATGATTGAGAACCACTCTTCTAACATATCTATTACTAATTATTAGAAGTGAGTTGAAGATGGATATTGGTATAATCACATGCAGTCTGAATTTTTTTGAACAGCTCTTTTTTTTTTTTTTGCGGTACGCGAGCCTCTCACTGTTGTGGCCTCTCCCGTTGTGGAGCACAGGCTCCGGACGCGCAGGCCCAGCGGCCGTGGCTCACAGGCCCTACCGCTCTGCGGCATGCAGGATCTTTCCGGATCGGGGCACGAACCCGTGTCCCCTGCATCGGCAGGCGGACTCTCAACCACTGCGCCACCAGGGAAGCCCTGAACAGCTCTTGATTTCAGATCACGCATCCTGATTTTTGGTTCCGAAAATATAGTCCTAGTTCTACAATTGTATATTTCTTAATATCACATTTATTTTTTAGGTATTTTAGCTAAAAGAAAAACTCAGACAGTGATAAAGAAATGTTTAACAAAGAAGGGGCTAGGTAGATAATATTCTACAACAGATAAAAATGAATAAGAGTAACATGATTATTTTTCAATTTTAATGGAAATTGCATTAATTAAAAACATTATAGGTAAAGAAGAGGTAAGATTGATGAGATAAAATTATATGTTAGTAATAGTCATTCAGGGCATGAATTACAGCATCTTTTGTGTTAGAGTTGCTCATTTATTTTAAATCTTCTTCAGCTTTATAGCTCTCTTTATATTGTCTTCAAATGAATATGGTGGAGAATGTCTGCAGTGCTTGATTCTCTTCTCCTAAAAGGCAGACTATTTAATTTTATAAATGAGCATCCTTGGGTCATTAGATATTGGGGTTCAGGTGTGCAGAAGGTTTGGTAACATATGGCCTGTCCCCAGGTGCCCTAATTTAGCTCAGAACTTTCCCCCAGAGGTTTGCATTACTTTGTCTAAATGGTGTGTTACATGTACAACAAAAAGGTGCTTTGCTCATAAAAGGAAAAAATAAATAAATATCTACTCTGCAAAATACAGAAGTCTGCCTTTACATTACTTTCTCTACAGTTATTAGAAGATAACAATCTTAAAACCCATGTGAATGACATTAATTGTATGACCACAATTTTGGGTGATTCACTTTTTTAGTATCTACAGCTTTCCTTTTCTTTCACTTATTATGTTATTATATACATACACACGCGTGTGCGTGCTCACACACACACACACACACACATTTCTCTCCACTTGAATATTTTTTTTCAGGCAACACAGCATATTGACATCACCCTGGACTTTTTTTCTGGTTCAGAATTTTCCCTTCCTATCACAATTACATATTTTTCACTGAATAATTTAAATATTTGCTATTACGAAAAGTAAGTATGCACATTGCAGAAAATTTATAAAATATTAAAAAAACAAAAATAAAATTACAGTGTTAAGTGAAAGCAACCGTAAGTATGATCTCAGCTTTGTAAAGCATATGTTTCCTCTGCATGGGGGAAACATCCGAAAAAAGGAAAACAACAGAAGGATAATATGGAAATTGAGGTTCATTGAAGTTGTGACTTGCTCAAAGCCCCTCAGCTAGAAAGCCGATTAATCCGCGATTCCAGCCTAGTCACTCTGACTCCAGTGTGTGCTTGGCATTTTACTAGGCTGCTTCCCAGGAGAAGGGAGAAACAATATACCAGTGGTATGGTGTGGTGTATGGTGGGTAGGTGGAGAAAGGACCCAGCGTTCTTACAAAGATGCAACTGATGTTTGGTAGTAATTCTAACAGACGAATGGTTTTCCTAATAAGGCACAAGAGTGAGTGAACCTAAAAGATTCATTCAGCTATGTCATTTTTTTTTTGTGTGTGTGGTACGCGGGCCTCTCACTGCTGTGGCCTCTCCCGTTGCGGAGCACAGACTCCGGACACGCAGGCTCAGCGGCTGTGGCTCACGGGCCCAGCCGCTCCGCGGCATGTGGGATCTTCCCGGACTGGGGCACGAACCCGTGTCCCCTGCATCGGCAGGCACACTCTCAACCACTGCGCCACCAGGGAAGCCCTCAGCTATGTCATTTTTGAGCCAAGTTATACTCATTTTACAGAGAGGAAACTGAGGTCCATCCAGGCTGATTAAATAAGTTGCCAAAGAGAACGTGGTTGGTTAGTGTGAGATCAAGGAGGTCTCTTCTCTCAATTACTCTTTAAATTTTAGATTTCAGTTTCATGCTTATGTTAAAACTGTGCTTGTATTGACATTTTTATCTGGATATGGGTGGGGATTGGGTGGAATTGTTTTGAGATACAAGCTTGATCCTTGGTCGTTTAATACAAATTTCCAGTTAGACATTAGGGCACTGCCCACAGTGAAGGCTATGGAAGGTTAACTGTTGGATGAGGTACCCTGGATCACCAACCAACCTGCCTGCAGGTTGGTTGGAGCTGGGAGGCATTATGAGAGTGATGCTGGTATGTGTTTTAAGTGGCATGTTCAGAACATAATGTCAGGACATCTTTCAATGGGTGTACATTGCCTTCCTTAAACAAGGTAAAAAGTTAATATTGAACAGAAAGTGTCAGATGAGAAATTCATTTCTTTACTTCAAGTCCTGGGTATGTATACGCTTTGGTTATTAGCTCGTGCATGTGAAGCGACTCTAACTTCATTTTTATTTCATATTGTGACAACTGAAATGTTTGTGAAGGCTAAAAATATAGAGGAAACAGGCAGATCTTTTCAATAGTTATATCTTAGTAAGGAAAAAAAAAGCTTGTAGGTGGGCATGGAGAGAGACATTGAATGCTTCTTATTCCTTTTTATTGGTAGGGTGGGTGCTGAGAAAAGAAACAGACCATTTCTTTCTTTCTCCTCTTCCTTATGCTTCCAATATCATTGTGTTTTAGTTTTTTTTTTCCTTTTTATCCTGAAACTGCTTGATCTTGGTGGGGACAGTCATCTCCATCTTCTCTGAAGCAAATGGTCTAGCTACCAGCCACTGGGCTTTTTTTGCCCTGAGCTTTTTTCACAATTCATGCACTGGGTCCAGTCAATGTAGTGACCTTTGTGGCTTCCTGTGCCGTCCTTCCACTGTGACAGACATGATTCTTTTCTGGTGCGTGACTGGTGCAGGTAAGGGTAGGAGAGGGGCAAAGAAGCAGGCAAGCAAGACAGATGCTTTCGAATGATTGGCCCTGGTTCTGCAATGGGACAGCAGAATTATGGCCCCTAAAAAAAGACCTGAACTTCCTTATGCTCCCTACTGCGTTTCATGGACTAGTTGTGGCATGTATATTGTTTGATTTACTTTGTCTTTCTGCTTTTACAACCAGTCGAGTTGGGAAGTTTTGTGGACACAGACATAAAGAGTGATTTTTAGATTCTTCCTTGGTACTTGTCAGTTGGCTCAGAAATAGGAGAATGTGTGCCTTCTTAGTATTTTTTTCTTTTTTGATGAGAAGGAGCAGGGAAGTGAAAATCTCAAGAGACCAGTATCAGTTTTCCGGTCAGCAAGCTCATTAAGTTAATATTTACTTTTAAAATGAATGTATTTGCCAGCCCTTCCTGCTGTTTGCTTGGGGACCATTTAACTCACACGTGAGAGCCTCTAACTGGTTTCCACTTCCATTGGGCATTTCACCTCTGAGGCCAGTGACTAGTATGATGTGCTGCTCCTTGTTTTAACACCTGTCTTTTTTTTTTTTTAACTTCAAATTACATTTATCTTGAGACTAAAGGAAGGGAGAGAAATGAAACTTAGTTCTTCCCTGTTTCTTTGTGCCTGCTGCTCAGTCTTGTTAAACTGATTTCTAATAACTCAATTGACACATATTTAGGGGTTTAAGAAAACTGGAAATTCGATTAAAATACAGCCTCAAAACTCAAAGATTGCATTTGAAAACTTTTGGTATTTTTGTTGTTATTCTAACACTGTTATATTTTTACATTGTAAAATAACACCTGGTCATTAATGAAAAAGTTAAAAAGATACAGATGATATAAAAAATTGAAGTTTAAAAACTTAAGTTGTACATTTAGTAAAAAGTTTTCTTTCAATGCTATGAAAAAATATCCTGGGCTTCCCTGGTGGCGCAGTGGTTGAGGGTCCGCCTGCCGATGCAGGGGACGCGGGTTCGTGCCCCGGTCTGGGAAGATCCCACATGCTGCGGAGTGGCTGGGCCCGTGAGCCATGGCCGCTGAGCCTGCGCGTCCGGAGCCTGTGCTCCGCAACGGGAGAGGCCACAGCAGTGAGAGGCCCGCGTACCGCAAAAAAAAAAAAATCCTTTCCATAAGTTTACAGTTTTTTTTTGTTTTTCATCCTGGAACATAGGATATTCTTACTATCGTTTAAGCCTTTTTTTAAAGCTAAAGATCTCTTCGTAAAGTATTGTAGTTTAAAAAATTTTTATGACCTGCTTTTTTTATTTGTCAATAATGCTATTTTGAGACATCTTTTAGAAAATAATTGCTAACTAAGGGTGAGAATGAATTTCTCTTGTTTCTGCTTTGCTCCCGTAGATTTTGACATGTTTATTTTGCATTTTGTTATTTTACTCAACTGTACTAAGCTCCCCTATTTTTCAGAGGTTTCCTTTGGGCTTTCTTGGTATATAATCATGTCATTTGCAAATTATTTTTTTATCTCTTCCTTTCCAGTATTACATGGAATGACTTTATCATTTTTTTTTCCTCTTGATGCTTGTAGCTTTCTAAATGAAGGCTATCATTTTTCTTAGGTCTCAGATGAGTGCTAAATTTAATGAGCCTAAGATAGTGATTATTTCTACTTTTCTAGATATTTAATAATCAAAGGGTCCTCAGATACATGTCATAGTTTTGTTGGTGAGTTTTTTAAGCCTTTTGTGTTAGAGAACTGCCAATTATGTTTAATGACTTGAAGGTTGTATTGAGGAATTCTTACATTTATTTTTGAAAGATCGAGAGATGCCTTTCTATTCGTTATCTTCTTGACATTCCTTTGGTCTTAAAAGTCTGTATGTTAAATGTTTCTGTGATGAAAGCCACAAGTGTGTTCTGCAAGATGTTGCCCTTAGCTCAGGGTATTTTTAGAAACCTGAAAAATGTCTATGAACTTTTAGTGGGACCTCTACCACCATTTTGAGGATCAGCGAAGATCACCAGTTTGGGGATGAGTGTCAGGAACTTCTGATTCAGTGGTTGATGCATTGGGTATTTTTTTTTTCCCCCGAGATTCCTTTTATTTTCAAGTGGTTGGTACTGGCTGTCCTGGTTGTTACTCTGTGTGCCCTCCAGGGCTGTGTAGCTGCACATCTCCACCCTGAGCTCTCTCTGAAGCTGGGTGGAGAGTGGGAAAACACAGGAACAGGGGCTTTGGGATCTCATTTCTCCTGTAGTGCAGCTGGGATTCCTCACTCCCACCCTCCAGACAATCTTTGTGCACCTCCTTTTCCTTATCTGTACATCAAGGATCATGTACCTGGCAATATTATTATGATTAATCAGATAATGTTTGTAAATCCTATAACAGACTTGGCACATAGCAGGCCAGCGTCCCTCATGCTCAGTGACATTTGTGTCATGCTTCTCTCCATGTGAACCCTCACACGTCTGTAGGTCACATGATGGCTGACTTTATCGTGGAACACCAGTGATCAAATTTTAGGAACCTCCTCATTTTAAAGATGGGGAAACTATGAAGTCCAAGCTGAGTCTTCCCCCTGCCACTGCTCCCCTTCTCCCCCATCTCAGTGGCCTTGCCATGATCCTGTGTTGACTGGATCTGGCAGAAAGGAATGTCCACTGGTGGGGTTTGTCAGCTCCATGGGTGGATGGGATTTTGGGAGACAGTCAGGGGCTCTGCATTTGGGAGCATTATTTTTTTTTAATTAATTAATTTATTTTTGGCTGAATTGGGTCTTTGTTGCTGTGCACAGGCTTTCTCTAGTTGCGGCAAGTGGGGGCTACTCTTCCTTGGGGTGCATGGGCTTCTCATTGTGGTGGCTTCTCTTGTTGGAGAGCACGGGCTCTAGGCATGCAGTCTCAGTAGTTGTGGCACACGGGCTTCACTAGTTGTGGCTTGTGGGCCCTAGAGCACAGGCTCAGTATTTGTGGTGCCCAGGCTTAGTTGCTCTGTGGCATGTGGGATCTTCCCGGATCAGGACTCAAACCTGTGTCGCCTGCATTGGCAGCCGGATTCTTAATGACTGCACCACCAGGGAAGTCCATTTGTGAGCATTCTTTCTTTCTTTCTTTCTTTCTTTCTTTTAATTTATTTTTTTCATCTTTATTGGAGTATAATTGCTTTACAATGGTGTGTTAGTTTCTGCTTTATAACAAAGTGAATCAGTTATACATATACATATGTTCCCATATCTCCTCTCTCTTGCATCTCCCTCCCTCTCACCCTCCCTATCCCACCCATCCAGGTGGTCACAAAGCACCGAGCTGATCTCCCTGTGCTATGCGGCTGCTTCCCACTAGCTATCTATTTTACGTTTGGTAGTGTATATACGTCCATGCCACTCTCTCACTTTGTCACAGCTTACCCTTCCCCCTCCCCATATCCTCAAGTCCATTCTCTAGTAGGTCTGTGTCTTTATTCCAACTTGCCACTAGATTCTTCACATTTCTTTTTTTCTTAGATTCCATATATATGTGTTAGCATATGGTATTTGTCTTTCTCTTTCTGACTTACTTCACTCTGTATGACAGACTCTAGGTCCATCCACCTCACTACAAATAACTCCATTTTGGTTTTTTTTATGGCTGAATAATATTCCATTGTATATATGTGCCACATCTTCTTTATCCATTCATCTGATGATGGACACTTAGGTTGTTTCCATCTCCTGGCTATTGTAAATAGAGCTGCAATGAACATTTTGGTACATGACTCTTTTTGAATTATGGTTTTCTCAGGGTATATGCCCAGTAGTGGGATTGCTGGGTCATATGGTAGTTCTATTTGTA
>RJWK010025535.1:9061-27724 GCA_004363435.1 Platanista minor | reverse complement strand
ATATATATATATATTTATTTATTTATTTGGTTGTCCAGCTCCTTAGTTGCAGCACATGGGCTCCTTAGTTGTCACATGTGAACTGTTAGTGGCAGCATGCATGTGGGATCTAGTTCCCTGACCAGGATCGAATCCAGGCCCCCTGCATTGAGTGTGGAGTCTTATCCATTGAGTCACCAGGGAAGTCCCAAGATCCACATTTTGAAACCCTTCACCACCACCACCCCTCCACTTTTTTTCATATCCACAGTCTCTTTCATGATTTCCTTGATTGGTTCTGTCATAAATCCTGTGAAGTCACGCACAACATCTGGATAGTTTTCTCCAGCAGGAATTTATTGTTTTGGGCTTGATGGCTTTCACAGCTTTTTCTATAACAATGATGGCATCTTCAATGGTGTAATCTTTCCAGACTTTCACGATGTTCTCTCTGTCGGGGTTCTCTTCCGTCACACTGACAGTCTTTTCCAGAGAGTACCAAGTGTAATGAGCCCTAAAGATACTTATGACCCCATGGTGTAGAGGCTAAATTAGAGACGTTGTGTATGGGGGCAAGTAGACAACTTTGCCAGCTTCAGTGTTGAACTCATGGGGTTCGGGAGGCCCAGAGGCATTGTCCAATATTAAAAGAACTTTAAAAGGCAGTCCCTTACTGGCAGGGTACTTCCTGACTTCAGGGACAAAGCATTGATGGAACCAATCCAAAAAGAGGGTTTTGTTGTCCGGGCCTTCTTGTTGTACAACCAAAAGACTGGCAGCTGGTGTTTATCTTTTCCCTTCAAAGCTCGGGTGTTAGCAGCTTTGTAGATAAGGGCAATCACTCAGGATCATAAACCTGACTGCATTTACACAAAACAGAAGAGTTAGACTATCCTCTCTTGCCGGTACTTACTTCTCTTCCTTACTAATAAATGTCCTTCATGGCATTTTTTTTTTCCCTCAGAATACGACACTTTCATCTGCATTAAAAACCTGTTCAGGCAGGTATCCTTTCGCCTCAGTGATTTTCTTAATGGCATCTAGGAACTCATCTGCTGCCTCTGGGTCAGCAGAAGCTGCTTCTCCTATTATCTTGATTTTTTTAAGTCAAATCTTTTTCTAAAATGATCAAACCATCCTTTGCTGACATTGATTTCTCCAGCTTCAGATCCTTCACCTTTTTGCTTTAAGCTGTCATATGATGACTTTGCTTTCCTTGAATCGTATTGAAGTCTATAGGTATGCCTTCCCTATATCAATTCTGCACCCACATAAAAGCTGCATTTTCAATACAAGATTAAAAGTTATTTCACAAAAAGTGCAATGTTTTCACACCTGCTGGTGTAGCTGCAGTGAAGCTTTCGTGAAATTCTTTTTCTTTTTTCATAGTGGTCCTTACACTGGGACAACACAATAAATGAAATTACAAATGCTCTAGAAGGAATCAATAGCAGAATAACTGAAGCAGAAAAACAGATAAGTGACCTGGAAGATAAAATAGTGGAAATAACTACCGCAGAGCAAAATAAAGAAAAAAGAATGAAAAGAATTGAGGACAGTCTCAGAGACCGTTGGGACAACATTAAACACACCAACATTCGAATTAAAGGGGTCCCAGAAGAAGAAGAGAAAAAGAAAGGGACTGAGAAAATATTTGAAGAGATTATAGTTGAAAACTTCCCTAACATGGGAAAGGAAATAGTCAATCAAGTCCAGGAAGCACAGAGAGGCCCATACAGGATAAATCTAAGGAGAAACAGGCCAAGACACATATTAATCAAACTATCAAAAATTAAATACAAAGAAAAAATACTAAAAGCAGCAAGGCAAAAGCAACAGATAACATACAAGGGAATCCCCATAAGGTTAACAGCTGATCTTTCAGCAAAAACTCTGCAAACCAGAAGGGAGTGGCAGGACATATTTAAAGTGATGAAAGGGAAAAACCTGCAACCAAGATTACTCTACCCAGCAAGGATCTCATTCAGATTCGATGGAGAAACTAAAACCTTTACAAACAAGCAAAAGCTAAGAGAATTCAGCACCACCAAACCAGCTTTACAACAAATGTTAAAGGAACTTCTCTAGGCAGGAAACACAAGACAAGGAAAAGACCTACACAAGCAAACCCAAAACAATTAAGAAAATGGTAATAGGAACATACGTATCGATAATTACCTTAAATGTAAATGGATTAAATGTTCCAACCAAAAGACATAGGCTAGCTAAATGGATACAAAAACAAGACCCATATATTGCTGTCTACAAGAGACCCACTTCAGACCTAGGGACACATACGGAAAAAGTGAAGGGAATGGAAAAAGATATTCCATGCAAATGGAAATCAAAAGAAAGGTGGAGTAGCAATTCTCATATCAGACAAAATAGACTTTAAAATAAAGACGATTACAAGAGACAGAGAAGGACACTACATAAGAATCAAGGGATCAATCCAAGAAGAAGATATAACAATTGTAAATATTTATGCACCCAACATAGGAGCACCTCAGTACATAAGGTAAACGCTAGCAGCCATAAAAGGGGAAATCGACTGTAACACAATCATACTAGAGGACTTTAGCACCCCACTTTCACCAATGGATAGATCATCCAAAATGAAAATAAATAAGGAAACACAAGCTTTAAATGGCATACTAAACAAGATGGACTTAACTGATATTTATAGGACAATCCATCCAAAAAGAACAGAATACACTTTTTTCTCAAGTGCTCATGGAACATTCTCCAGGACAGGTCATATCTTGGGTCACAAATCAAGCCTTGATAATTTAAGAAAATGGAAATCGTATCAAGTATCTTTTCTGACCACAACACTATGAGCCTAGATACCAATTACAGGAACAATACTGTAAAAAATACAAATACATGGAGGCTACACAATACACTACTAAGTAACCAAGAAATCACTGAAGAAATCAAAGAGGAAATTAAAAAATACCTAGAAACAAATGACAATGAAAACACAACGATCCAAAACCTATGGGATGCAGCAAAAGCAGTTCTAAGCAGGAAGTTTATAGCAATACAATCCTACCTCAAGAAACAAGAAAAATCTCAAATAAACAACCTAAACTTATACCTAAAGCAATTAAAGAAAGAAGAAACAAAAAACCCCAAAGTTAGCAGAAGGAAAAAAAATCATAAAGATCAGATCAGAAATAAATGAAAAAGAAGTGAAGGAAATGATAGCAAAGATCAATAAAACTAAAAGCTGGTTCTTTGAGAAGATAAACAAAATTCATAAACCATTAGCTAGACTTATCAAGAAAAAAAGGGAGAAGACTCAAATCAACAGAATTAGAAATGAAAAAGGAGAAGTAACAACTGACACTGAAGAAATACAAAGGATCATGAGAGATTACTACAAGCAACAATATGCCAATAAAATGGACAACCTGGAAGAAATGGACAAACTCTTAGAAAAGCCAACCTTCTGAGACTGAACCAGGAAGAAACAGAAAATATAAACAGACCAATCACAAGCGCTGAAATTGAAACTGTGATTAAAAATCTTCCAACAAACAAAAGCCCAGAACCAGATGCCTTCACAGGAGAATTCTATCAAGCATTTAGAGACGAGCTAACACCTATCCTTCTCAAACTCTTCCAAAATATAGCAGAGGGAGGAACACTCCCATACTCATTCTATGAGGCCACCATCACCCTGATACCAAAACCAGACAAAGAGGTCACAAAAAAAGAAAACTATAGGCCAATATCACTGATGAACATAGATGCAAAAATCCTCAACAAAATACTAGCAAACAGAATCCAATAGCACATTAAAAGGATCATACACTATGATCAGGTGGGGTTTATCCCAGGAATGCAAGGATTCTTCAATACATGCAAATCAATCAATGTGATACACCATATTAACAAATTGAAGGAGAAAAACCATATGATAGTCTCAATAGATGCAGAAAAAGCTTTTGACAAAATTCAACACCCATTGATGATAAAAACTCTCCAGAAAGTAGGCATAGAGGAAACTTACCTCAACATAATAAAGGGCATATATGACAAATCCACAGCCAGCATCGTTCTCAATGGTGAAAAACTGAAACCATTTCCTCTAAGATCAGGAACAAGACAAGGTTGCCCATTCTCACCACTATTATGCAACATAGTTTTGGAAGTTTTAGCCACAGCAGTCAGAGAAGAAAAAGAAATAAAAGGAATCCAAATCGGAAAAGAAGAAGTAAAACTGTCATTGTTTGCAGATGACAGGATACTATACATAGAGAATCCTAAAGATGCTACCAGAAAACTGCTAGAGCTAAACAATGAATTTGGTAAAGGATCAGGATACAAAATTAATGCACAGAAATCTCTTGCATTCCGATACACTAATGATGAAAAATCTGAAAGAGAAATTAAGGAAACACTCTCATTTACCATTGCAACAAAAAGAATAAAATACCTAGGAATAAACCTACCTAAGGAGACAAAAGACCTGTATGCAGAAAACTATAAGACACTGATGAAAGAAATTGAAGATGATACAAATAAATGGAGAGATATGCCATGTTCTTGGATTGGAAGAATCAACATTGTGAAAATGACTATACCCAAAGCAATCTACAGGTTCAGTGCAATCCTTACCAAACTACCAATGGCACTTTTCACAGAACTAGAACAATAAATTTCACAACTTGTACGGAAACACAAAAGACCCCAAATAGCCAAATCAATCTTGAGAACGAAAAACAGAGCTGGAGGAATCAGGCTCCCTGACTTCAGACTATACTATAAAGCTACAGCAATCAGGACAGTATGGTACTGGCACAAAAACAGAATTGTAGATCAATGGTACAGGATAGAATGCCCAGAGATAAACTCACACAAATATGGGCACCTAATTTATGACAAAGGAGGCAATACAATGGAGAAAAGACAGCCTCTTCAATAAGTGGTGCTCGGAAACCTGGACAGCTGCACGTAAAAGAATGAAATTAGAACACTCCCTAACACCATACAGAAAAATAAACTCAAAATGGATTAAAGGCCTAAAAGTAAGGCCAGACACTATAAAACTCTTAGAGGAAAACATAGGCAGAACACTCTACGACATAAATCACAGCAATATCGTTTTTCACCCACCTCCTCGAGAAATGGAGATAAAAACAAAAATAAACAAATGGGACCTAATGAAACTTAAAAGCTTTTGCACAGCAAAGGAAACCATAAAGAAGACAACCCTGGGGCTTCCCTGGTGGCGCAGTGGTTGAGAGTCCGCCTGCCGATGCAGGGGACACGGGTTCGGGCCCCGGTCCGGGAAGATCCATTTAGTATGCCATTTAGTATGCCATTTAGTATCCATTTAGTATGCCATTTAGTATGCCATTTAGTATCCATTTAGTATGCCATTTAAAAGCCTGTGCTCCGCAACGGAAGAGGTCACAACAGTGGGAGGCCCGCGTATCACAAAAACAAACAAACAAACAAACAAAAAAAGAAGACAACCCTCTGAATGGGGGAAAGTATTTGCAAACGAAGCAGCTGACAAAGGATTAATCTCCAAAATATACAAGCAGCTCATGCAGCTCAATATGTGAAAAACGAACAACCCAATCCAAAAATGGGCAGAAGACATAAATAGACATTTCTCCAAAAAAGGCATACAGATTGCCAACAAACACATGAAGGATGCTCAACATCATTAATCATTAGAGAAACGCAAATCAAAACTACAATGAGGTATCATCTCACACCAGTCAGAATAGCCATCATCAAAAAATCTACAAAAAATAAATGCCAGCGAGGGTGTGGAGAAAAGGGAACCCTCTTGCACTGTTGGTGGGAATGTAAATTGATACAGCCACTATGGAGAACAGTATGGAGGTTCCTTAAAAAGCTAAATATAGAACTACCATATGACCCAGCAATCCCACTACTGGGTATATACCCTGAGAAAACTATAATTCAAAAAGAGTCATGTACCACAATGTTCACTGAAGCTCTATTTACAATAGCCAGGACATGGAAGCAACCAAAGTGTCCATCTACAGATGAATGGATAAAGAAGATGTGGCACATATATACAATGGAATATTACTCAGCCATAAAAAGAAATGAAATTGAGTTATTTGTAGTGAGGTGGATGGACCTAGAGTCTGTCATACAGAGTGAAGTAAGTCAGGAAGAGAAAAACAACTACTGTATGCTAACACATATATATGGAATGTAAAAGAAAAAAAAGTGGTTCTGATGAACCTAGGGGCAGGACAGGAATAAAGACGCAGGCATAGAGAATGGACTTGAGGACACAGGGAGGGGGAAGGGTAAGCTGGGACGAGGTGAGAGAGTAGCATTGACACATATACACTACCAAATGTAAAATAGATAGCTAATGGGAAGCAGCTACACAGCACAGGGAGATCAGCTCGGTGCTTTGTGACCACCTAGAGGGGTGGGATACGGAGGGCGGGAGGAAGGTGCAAGAGGGAGGGGATATGGGGATACATGTATACATATAGCTGATTCACTTTGTTATACAGAAGAAACTAACACAACATTGTAAAACATTTATACTCCAATAAAGGTGTTAAAAAAAAAAAAAGGAACAAAACCAGTACTCCACTGGCAAATGAACAGAAGCTGAATTTAAAAAAAGAAAAATCCAATTAGAAAATGGGCAAAAGACATGAGCAGACATCCTGAAGAGGATATACAAATGGTAAATAAGCACATGAAAAGAAGTTCACTATCTGTGGCCATGAGGGAAATATAAATTAAAGCACATGAGCTATCACTGCACACCTAGCAGAATGGCTAGAATAAAAAAATGGCAACACCTAATACTCGCTAGAGTGCAGAGAAACTGGATCACTTGCAAACTGCTGGTGAGAATGTAAAGTGGAACAGCCACTGTGGAAACCAATTTGTCTGTTTCTTATAAAACTAAACATGTAGCTACCATACAACTGACTCAGCAGTTGCTCTGCTGGGCATTTATCCCAGAGAAAAGAAAACTCATGCTCCTGCTAAAAAACTGTACACAAATGTTCAAAGAAACTTTATTCAAAATAGCCAAAAACTAAAGACAAAACAGATGTCTTTCCACCAGTGAATGGTTAAGCAAACTGTGTACATCCACACCGTGGAACACTACTCAGCAATAAAAAGGAACAAACTATTGATATATTCAATGACTTAGATGAATCTCCAGGGAAGTATGGTGCATGAAAAAGTCAATTCCCCCCAAATTACATATTGTATGATTCCATTATATTATATCCTTTAAATGGCAAAACTATGGAAACAGGGAAGAGATTAGTGGTTGCCAGGGTCTAGGGAGGGGAAAAGAGAGGTGAATGGGGCTATAAGAGGGCAGCATAAGAGGCCCCTTTGATGATAGGACTGTTCTGTATCTTGACCATATCATTGTCAATACCCTGGCTGTGATATTGTATTATACTTTTATAAAATGTTACCATTGGGGGAAATTGGATAGAAGGATCTCTGTGTTATTTCTAACAACTGCATGTCAATCTACAATTATCTCAAAATAAAGAGTTTAATTAAATGAAACTGTACATGAATGTTTATAGTGTATTTATTCATAATCATCAAAAACTGGAAACAAACCAAATGTCCATCAATTGTTAAATAGTAAATAAATTGTGGTACAACCTTACAATGGAATACTAATCAGCATAAGAAAGAATGTACTATTGATAGGCAACAATATGAATGAATGTCAAAAGCATTTTGCTAAGTGGAAGGAGCCAGACTTAGGAGTATATACTTTATGATTCCATTTATGTGAAATTCTAGAAAAGTAAGAAACCATAATGATAAAGAGCAGATCAGTTGTTGCCAGGACCCAGAGGGTGAAGATACAGAATGACTGAATATGGTTTCCAACTAACTTTTGGGGGTGATGGAAATGTTCTCTCAATATAATGATTGCAGTAGTGGTTATATGACATTATATATTTGTTAAAATTCATCTAATTGTGCACTTAATATTGATGAATTTTATTGTATTTAAATTATACCTTCATAAAGCTGACCCCTAAAATGGGGCTAATACATTTAGATGAATTTACAAATTTTTCACTTAACTGTGTATTATGGACTCTAGCTTCAGGGAAAATAGCCTTACCTTCTTTCCACAGCAGTTGCATAGTATTCCAGTGTATGGAGCCCCATAATCCCAGAGTTAATTTAATTAATTTAATTGTCCCCTTTTGATGAGCATTCAGAATGTTTCCAATATTTTACTTTACAAATAAAGTTGTAATAGTCAACCTTATCATGCATACTTGAGTGTTTTTATTGAGTGGATTCCTAAAAGTGATTTCTTGGTCAAAGGTTATATACAATTAAAAGTTTCGTAGTAAGTATCAAATTGCCCTACAAAACAGGGTGGTGTCAACTTGCATTCTTGTCAGTGGTGAGTAAGAGTCCTGTGGTTGTTTCTAAGGGATTTTTTTTTTTTTAACTCAGGCTTTCAGAGTTTATTTCATCTATTTATTTTCCATCTAAGAGATTCTTTTTAAGCTCATTTACTTGTTCCTTTTCCCACAGCTTTTTCATGCAGTTAACATTTTCCTTTTCAAAGCTCCCATAGGATTTCTGTAGCTCTGAGTTTTGACTGGTTTTTTTTGGTATAAATTTATTTATTTATTTATTTTTGGCCACTTTGGTTCTTCGTTGCTGCTCACGGGCTTTCTCTAGTTGCAGCGAGCAGGGGCTACTCTTCGTTGTGGTGCGCGGGCTACTCGTTGTGGTGGCTTCTCCGTGTTGTGGAGCACGGGCTCTAGGTGTGCAGGCTTCGGTAGTTGTGGCACGGGGGCTCAGTAGTTGTGGCTCACGGGCTTAGTCGTTCTGTAGCATGTGGGATCTTCCTGGACCAGGGCTCGAACCTGTGTCCCCTGCATTGGTAGGCAGATTCTTAGCCGCTGCACCACCAGGGAAGTCCTCTGAGTTTTTACTGTTGATGCTTTGCTAGGGCTTGTAGAATGACCTAGTTATTTGTTGACCAATCAACAAGGAGCTCATATGATAGTGGGGAGATAGACATGAAAAGCAATACTATATAGCATGTTAAATAGCATGATACTTGTGTATGTGTCATACACTGATAATAATGATGAGAGAGAAGATGATGATAATGGAAATAATAATAGCTAAAAATTATTGAGCCCTTACTATGTACCAGGAAGTAATGTAAGAGCTATATATATACTTATTAAATCCTCCCAACAATGCTCTGAGGTAGAAACTATTTCTTCTGTTCCCATTTTATAGACTCCTTTGCTGGGAGTTGAATGACGAATAGGAGTAAACTAGGTAAAGAAAGGTTGTGGATTAAATTGAATCAGTCAGAATGAAAAGTGTGTATAAAGGTACTGGGAAGAAAGAAAAGTCAATTCAGCAGTCCTGTGAGTAATTTCAGGTGGCTGGCATCCGAAGGGCACAGGAAAAGAAGAAGCTGGAGAGAGTTCATGAGAGGGTGGATGGAAATGTTTCTCATTTCCTCTTGCTAAACACACACACACCCTACATTTGGCTGCCCCCACCTTATTAACCTATGGTTTCTAGTGAAGGCTGGGGGAAGACTTCTCATTGGCAAGTAATGCCTGGGGACTTCTCTGGTGGTCCAGTGGTTGAGGATCCACCTTCCAATGCAGGGGATGCAGGTTCAATCCCTGGTCGGGAAACTGAGATCCCGCATGCCGCAAGGCAACTAAGCCAATGCACCGCAACTAGAGAGAAGCCTGTGTGCCGTAGCAAAGAGCCTGCATGCTGCAAAGAAAGATCCTGTGTGCCACAAGGAAAGACCCAACACAGCCAAAAATTAATTAATTAATTAAAAAAGGAAGCAATGCCTGGAATTAGACCCAAAGATTGAGTAAGAGTCAACCAAACAAAGAAGAGGAACTGAGTGTTCAGGCAGAGAATGTGACATGAGGTATCATGACTGGAGCGCTTAAGGAACTGACTGGAACTGGAGATGGCTAGTTATGAAGTGTTAAGGGAGAAGAGCCATTAGCGAGGCCAAAGAGGGTGGCAGAGGCCAACTCATGTAGAGGCTGTAGGTTGCATTAAGGAGTTCTCAGAACTCACGGTGACTCCAAAATCAATCAAAGAAAAAGAAATGATCCAATATCTACTCTAGGCAGGCCCTGTCCAGGGGGCCAAGGGAGATGCAATGATGTGGACTGCCTTTAAGAAGCTCAAGGACTAGCTAAGAAGATAAGACATGAGCAAATATAAGGGAGCCAATCAAAGATAAAGAGCCACATATAACAAGGAATAAATGTGAAATGTTGGGATTTATGGGAGGGAAAGACAATTGGCTGGGGAGGTGGGAGAGTGAGGCGTCAGGGGACGGAATGGAGTCTTGAAGGGTGCGTGCCATTTGGAAGGTGATAGAGAGTTAGCCTTCTGTATAGGACATTCCAAGAATAAACAAATGGAATATTTTATATATATATATATATATATATATGGAAGAGACTGAGTAAGCCTGCCAGGCCAAAGGGTGGGTGTGTGCAGGGAATATGAGAGAACCTTAGAAAAGGTGCATAAGGTCAAATTAGGAAGGGTCCTACATGCAAGGCTAAGGAATTTAAATTTAAATCTTTATGGACAAAGAAGGGCCATTCTGTCTTTTTCAGTGTTGAGTAACTTGAATAAGGTGATCTTGTTTGATGATTAATCTGGAACAAAAGAGATAACCAAGTCAGGGAGACAACTTAGGAGGTCAGCGCTTATGTCAAAGTTCTGTACAAGGTTGGCTGAAATAAAGAAGAAAGGAGAAACCAGAGGGAAGAATGTGCCTCGTTATTTATGCCTTTTTGCAGGAAAGTTATTTTCTTCCTTACCATGACATACATTCTCTTTTCATGGTAATCTGCCTTCAGAACCTTGAAGATGGATGTATTTAAAGTTCTAGAAGCCAAGTCAATAGCATAGTATGATGTCTTTTAGGAATATGTACTCAGGTTTCTTCACTGGTGTCTATCACTATGTTTCATGCTCACTCTCCTGTCTGCTGGGTCTCCTTTTTCCACAGGACGTTCATTATTGAAACATTCTTGATACAATAATACAATACATTAACATTATTTAAAGGGATGTTTCCTTCTCTTGGTGTGTTTTTACTCACAACATTTCTGTGGGTTTTCCCATGCCAGCAACTGGTTCTCCAACTCTCCAGACACCAACTGGGTGTCCTACAACTCAATTCTATTCTGACACTAACTACCCTGAGTTAGCACAGACTTCACAGTTTCAAGGGTTCAGTCCCACAAGACTGTCCCACTTCAGATGCCAGTTGAAAGTATTGGGTCCCCCAGGTACCCACGCTTTTGTCCAATTTGGCTGCAGAGTCAGAGTTCCAAAACTCCCCCACCAACTTCACGTGTCATCATTTGCTAGAATGGCTCACAGGATTAAGGAAAACACTTTACTTTCTACCATTGGTTTATTATAGAGGATACAAATGAACAGCCAGATGAAGAGGTATATAGAGTGAGGTCCAGAAGGGTCCTGAGCACAGGAGCTTCTGTCCCTGTGGAGTTAAGTTGTGCCACCTTCCCAGAACAGAGCTGTGTTTGCCAACATGGAAGCTCTTCCAGCCCTAGGTTTTTATGGAAGTTTCACTACACATGTGTGATTGAGTAAATCACTGGCCAGCAGTGATTAACTCAATCTTCAGCACCTCTCCCCAGAGTTGGGAGTTCTGAAAATTCCAAACCTCAAATCACAGGGTTGGTTCCCATTGCAACCAGCCCCCACAAAGTTACCTAGGGGCCCACCAGCCACCTCATTAGCATAAACTTAGGTAAGGTTGAAAGGGGCTTATTATGAATAACAAAAGACACTTCTATCACTCAAGAAATTTCAAGGGTTTTAGAAGCTCTTGTACCAAGGAACCAGAGATGAAGACCAAATATAAATGTATTTATTATATCATAATATCACACCTTCCTCATATTTGCTGAACAGAAGTGAATATGGCCTGTGAGAGTTTTCAGTGAACACTTAGCATTTTTCATTATTTTGCTGTCCATTGTAAGGTCAGGGACTTGTATGAGAACCCGCTTAAAAACCACGGAGCATCACCCCACCCAAAAATGCACTATGTACACACACACACACATGCACACACGTCTAAAATTTTGCCTGCAATCTGAGGGGTTCACTGACAGCTGAAACTTGTAGCCTCCAGGTTAAGAATCCCTGACCCTCTGTGTCCAGGAGACAAGTTCTGTCCGAAGGCCACAGAGAATTGAGACAAAATTCTATTACCTCTACAGTATTAAGGAAAAGGGAGAGAAGGTATGGAATGCATTCCAATGAGGAATTTTATTGGATTCTTGAAAGGTTTAAACGGTAAGATTAATAATAACAACTAAAAAGCTTTGTATATATACACCATAAAATGCTATACCTGTATAAATTTAAGGGATTCAGTCTCCATTGGTGTATATAATATGATAGAGAGCTTAAAGTGGAGGAGAAATGTCAGCCCTCCTCATTCCCCCCTCCATCCCCCCATATAATTGGCCCTTGCTGGACTTGTTTTCAAAGCAGTAAGCAGTTTTCGAGGGCCCTGCAAGGTGCCAGAGGCTATGCTCAGCACCTAGGAGGGAAAAGAAAGACTGTGAAGACTCTTGCCTTCTAGGGAAGTTTATAGCCCAGGGGGAAGAAACAGATGTATATTAAAAAAAACACACTAATAAAAGGAATCAATGATGTGTTAAAATAGACTTGTGGAAATGCTGTGGAGAAAAGAGGTGGTACTAATTTTGCCCGGAGGTGAATTTGAAAGCCCTGCAGAATGGGAAGGATGTTCAGGTGAAGTTCTGTTTTGTTTTTTTCCCTTTTAGCACAGGAAGAGAGAATTCCAGGGTCCCTCTACCCTGGACTTATCACCTGGACTCTGTGTACCAGCTACCCCAAAAAGAGAAATGGCCAAGTGCATTCACCCTGCTCCTCAGTAATGAATGAAGTAGCTAATGTGTGCCAGGAACGCTGCCCGGAATTCTCCAGCTGTTATCTCTAATTCTGATAACAACAAAATGGCGGAGTGTTAGCCCTGTTTTCCTTAGGAAACTGGGCTCTGAGCTAGGACTCGTCATGGTCACACCACTAGAAAGTGGCTGAGCCAGGACTGGAGCTGACTCTAACTTCAAAATCACTATCTTTCTTCTATGCTACATGGTTGCTCTGGGCCTGTGTTTTAAGGCCTTGTGGTGTTGTGGTGTACTCAAGCACACACATAGCAGACATTTGACACTTGTGTGGTGAATACATGGATAAATGAAGAAAAGAATGAAAGACTAAACTTCCCAGTAGGGGCAGCTCCTAGGAAGCCTGTTCCTGCATTCTGCAGAATGAATTTATCCTCCTTGCTATTGCCATATCATCAGTCAGACCTTGTTGTCCAGAGGGACTCCCCTCAGCAGGCTGTGCTGACCTCTGCTGCAGGCACTGTCTGGGGAAGTGTAGATTTGCCCAGCCAGAAGCCATGCTTGTGCCTGAAAAGTCATGGCACCACTTCTCATCCACTCTGCCAGATTTTGCCACCATCTGCCCTGGATTGTAACCACATGTGGAGAGACCTTGCTTTGCTGCGAGGCTGAGAGTCCCATCTGCCTCACTGTTAGCAAAATGAACTCGGGTTTGCTGGTCTGATATGCAGCAAAGCCAGTCTCCTGACACCAGGTGGTGGTGAAGGAAAGTGCAGCTTTTATTGCAAGGCACCAAGCAAGGAGAATGGGCAGCTCATGCTCAAGAGACCCAAAATCCCCAATGGCTTTCAGGGAAGTGTCTTTAAAGGTAAACTTTAGGGGTGAGGGTCACAGGGTGTGTGATCAGCTCGTGGACATTCTTCTGATTGGTTGGTGGTGAGGTAACAGGGTGGTATTTCGGGATCCTAATCATCAACCTTCTGGTTCCAATCAGTCTGGGGTCTATATGCTTGCAGTCAGCATGTAGTCACCATCCTAGTGGTGACCCTGGGGGGTGGTGGTGGTGGTGGTCAGTTTCTGCAGAACAATACAAAATTATGCATCAGATTGTAATCTGTATCCCTTCAGGAAGAGCTAAGAGTTTTGTGACTCTATCGTTCTAATCATAAACTGCTTGAGTTTGTTCTTTGGAAATTGGGGAAGGCCAAACAAGAAGTTGGGGACACGGAGGAGCTTTTGTACCCCAGAGGCTCTCTTTTTCTTTAAGACTCCTCAATCCTGAGGGGAAACAGGGGCAGGACAACATAGAGAATACAGTTTTGGATGGAGAGATTAATTCTCAACTTAGCAGGGGAATTCAGTTTTAGGGGGACTTGGTTTCATCACTACCCTGCTCCCCGTGGTCCCTGGGACTGACACGTAACAGCTGGGGAAACCAGAGCAGCTGTAAAATGGGAACCACTGTCCACCAATTTTGTAAAGATTACAGAGGCATAGTTGTCACTTGAAGCTCTTTAAAGTATACTGTTGAATACAACTATTGTTATTATTAGAGTTAGCACTTGACAAATGTTTAGCAAATGATTAGACAAATGATGATGCGGAAAAAAAGTATGATGTGGAAAAAGTGTTCTAGGAATTCACATTACTGTAGGGTGGGGGGGCCACTGAGGAAGGGAGACTGGAGGAAGGGAGGATTTGGCTACTTTGGAATATGGAAATGATAGTGGCTCTGGGGAAAATAGCTAGAAGGGAAAAACTGCCCAGCATTCAGTTCAGCAACAAGCGCTATTTATTTGCAGCAACATTCTGGTCCGAGGAGCCCTATAAGGAAGTTGTATGTAAAGGTAACTCCAATAGCTAACACTGATCAAGAGTCACTTTGTGCTGGGCACTCAGCTAAGTGCTTTACATGGGTGACCTCCTTTAATCCTCACAACAGCCCAATGAGGTGGTTACTGTTATAATCATCCTCAACTAATAGATCAGGAAACTGAGATGCAGAGAAGTTAATTAACTTACCTGAAGTCTAGTGAAAGCCAGACCACGCAGTGATTTGAATGCCATACTAGGACTTTGAACTCCCAAAGTGGCAGAGGAGAGCTGCTGAAGCAGTAATATGGGTAGTAATATAGGTGCTTCAGGAAAAAAGCGGTATGGTGCAATACTTAGGAGTTGGGACTTCGGCACCAAACTACTTGTTTTTCTAAAATCCCAGTTCTGCCACTTGCTAGCTGTGCCATCTTAGATGTATTATTTAACTGCTCTGTGCCTCAGTTTCCTCATCTATAAAATGGGGGTAATAAAAGCATCCCGCTTTTAGGGTCTTATGAGGAGTAAATGAGATAATAAATGTAGAGCACTTAGAAACAGTGATGGCACATACATGTAGGACAACTGTTAGCTACTATCAATATGTTAGCTATTTGCTAGATGGACTGGAGAGAGGTCAGAGGCAGGGGGCCAGCAGGAGGCAAGGACTTAAGCAGCACTGCCTAGGGTGATGGCAACTGGAATAAAGAGTAAGATATTTTAAAGTAAGATTCAATAAGGTTCATTAGCTGGAAATGTGGGATAAAGAAGAATAGTTAATAATGATTCCTGGTGTCATTAACTGGGAGGAAAAGGGTTTCTAATAGCAACAGGAGCGCTAGGAGAGGAGGTAGTTCTTGGGGGCCAAGACCACACTTAGGGAAGGCATGAGGGGGTATGTCAAGAGGACTCTGGGTTCTATCGCTAGCTCTGCTACCAGCTTGGCAAAAGCCTCCTTCCTCCTCTGGGTTTTCGCATCAGCAAAATGAAGCTTTTACACTTGACATCTCAAACTTCTCTCCCAACTCAGATATTTTCCTATTTCACCTGGGAGCGCCCTAAAGGGAGACTGATGCTGATGGCCTGGCTCAGGCTTTTTGAAGTTCAAGGGTAAGTGACAGGAGGAAGGCAACAACAGAATAAGGGGACTCCCCCCTTCTTTTTATCAGATTGAATTATAATTGACATATAACACTATATTAGTTTCAGGTGTATGACATAACGGTTTGATATTTCTATATATTATGAAATGATCACCACGATAAGTCTAGTTATCATCTGTCACCACACAAAGTTATGACAATATTATTGACTATATTCTCTATGCTGTACATTTCATCCCCGTGACTCACTTATTTTGTAACTGGGAGTTTGTACCTCTTAATCCCCATCACTTATTTTACTTCTCCCCTCTGGCAACCACATTTTTGTTCTCTGTATCTATGAGTCTGCTTCTGTTTTTTCATTTGTTTTGTTTTTTAAATTCTACATATAAGTGAAATCAAACAGCATTTGTCTTTCTCTGTCTAGTTACTTTACTGAGCATAATACCTCTACATCCATCTATGTCATTGCAAATGGCAAGATTTGATTCTTTTTATGGCTGAGTAATGTTCCATATACATATATATATATATATATATATATATATATATATATATATATATATATATATATATCACCTCTTCTTTATCCATTCATCTATCAGTGGGCACTTAGGTTGCTTCCATAGCTTGGCAATTGTAAATAATGCTGCAGTGAATACAGGGGTGCATATATCTTTTCAAATTAGTGTTTTTGGTTTCTTTGGAAAAATACCCAGAAGTGAAATTGTTGGATCATATGGTAGTTCTATTTCTAATTTTTTTGAAAAACCTTCAAACCATTTTCCATAGTGGCTGCACCAATTTACAATCTTACCAGCAGTGTATAAGGGTTCCCTTTTCTCCCATATTTGTTGTATATAATAGCCATCCATTCTGACAGGTGTGAGGTGGTGCCCCCTTATTTTTCTTCATGGCCCCTTAAATATTGTACCTCAGGTCCTGCAAAGGCCCCCTCTCTTGAGATCCTAGGGATCTCTGGGACAGGCTCTCCAAAACAGCCTGTCCCAGAGATCCCTGCACCTCTCAAGAGATTCCGGGGAGCAGTGTTGGAGAAAGTCAAGGTCAGTGTTTGATTTATATGCACTGTCTTCTGCTTGACTGGTTCCTGACTCAGGCTTTGTTTTTCTTCCAGATTAGAGAAGAAAGGAGAGGTTGTTTTTAAAAGTTCACTGTCCTTAGCACTGGCATCAGAAACACAGCAACAGTGAAACTGGAACCCTTGGTGGTGGCAGCAGCCCAGGAGAGCTTGTGTTTACCCAGATGGCACACCTGAGGGGGCGGAGCATCACCTGCCCAGGTGCACCTGGAACTGGCCCTAGGCTGATGTGTGCAGCGGGCCTTCCATTCAGAAGGGCTGTGGGAGAATGGGCAGGCGCTTTTCTGAGAAGAGCTGCATTTTGAAATGGAGTTTCACATAAAGTAAAATAGAATGACAAAACCAAGGCTGAATAATGAACATGTTGAATGCATGCCAATCAACTTAGACAGAAACAAACACCGGGAGAAAAATGTTTTATCAAATAAAGTACTACTTCCACAACATAGTGGCATAGTACTACACAGAGGAGGTGCCTTCTGCTTTTTTATTTATTTTTATTTTTTATTTATTTTATTTATTTATTTTTTTGCGGTACGCGGGCCTCTCACTCTTGTGGCCTCTCCAGTTGCAGAGCACAGGCTCCGGACGCGCAGTCTCAGCAGCCATGGCTCACGGGCCCAGCCGCTCCGCGGCATGTGGGATCCTCCTGGACCGGGGCACGAACCCGCGTCCCCTGCATCGGCAGGTGGACTCTCAACCACTGCGCCACCAGGGAAGCCCCCTTCTGCTTTTTTAAAGCTGGCAACTGTGCTTAGACCATTTTCCTCAGATTGGAAAATATTTAGGAATTAAACTTAGGAATTAAAATTAATTCTTACATATAGCGATTGGGAGTCATTTAAAAAACCTTAATTGGCTCTCAGACTTAATGATTAGAGGGAACTTTGACATTAAGTAGGCTCTTTTCAGTTCACACAGAGTCATCACTGTTACTCATGTCAGCAAACATTTATTGGGCATTTTTGTATTAAATAAAATCCTACTTGGCAAAAATATTTTAAACACTTTAAATCACTGTACAAAAATGTTTGTGTGCTTGATGGATTCATAGATTTCAAAAACCTTATGCCCCACGTTTTACAGGTAGAGAAACTGAGCTCCTGGGAAGCAAAAAAGTCTTACCGATGATCATTCCTTATTTTAAATATAGTGCCAGGTTGTGAGGATTTAAGGAGATGAGACATGCAAGTAATGGATAATCTAGCTCAAGAGAGATAGCACTAAGAAATGGAACCCATGGTGTTTAATTCCTTGTTTGTGCCCAGTAGAATGCCCAGTGCTTCAGAGGGTGAACTGGAGACCTAGGAGACTGCATCTTCCATGCAAGTTTGGAGAGACCATAATGAAACCTAAAACAGAAGAGGACACAGAAGTGACTAGAAGTATATCCATGGCCCCATGGAGAGATGGCAGGCTGCTGAAGACTGCTGGTGACCACCCTGAAACAAGTGCCTGATCTCCAGGGAGAGGCCTTGGGTGGGGTGGGGATGGGGCTCTGTTTTTAAGCAGCACCCACAGGAGACTTCAATTATTGGCTAAGTATCAACAGAGAAACCATGGGGAAAGTAGGGCATGGTGTGGCGAGAACCCATCCTCTAGCAAAGTCATTCCACTGGAGTCAATCTCAGTGAAATAATCACTGTTAAATAGTCTCAGTGAAATATGGACAAAGCTTTATACCCTCCAGAATGATTTTTTTTTTTTTTTGCTGTAC
>RJWK010025534.1:0-27630 GCA_004363435.1 Platanista minor | reverse complement strand
AGTGGCCATGGCTCACGGGCCCAGCTGCTCTGCCACACGTGGGATCTTCCCGGACTGGGGCACGAACCCGTGTCCCCTGCATCGGCAGGCGGACTCTCAACCACTGCGCCACCAGGGAAGCCCCCTAACAGGTACACTTTTAAGGCTTTTTACATATGCATACACCTGTGTTACCACATTCTGGATCAAGGAATAAAATGTTATAGATCAGGATACAGAAGCCAGATGATTGCTTTGTGCCTTTTCAGTTAACACACCCCAAAAGACTACCATTATTATAAACTGCTGTCACCAAAGGTTAGTTTTACCTGTTATTTAACTTCATATAAGTGGAATCAACCAGTATGTTCTCTTTTGTGTCAGGCTTCTTTTGCCCAATTCAATGTTTTTGACGTTTATTCATGATGTTGTGTTTATCAGTATTTTGTTATTTTTTATTTCTGAGCAATATTTCATTGCATAAATATACCACAATATTTTTTAACTTCCCTTATTGATGGGCATTTAGGTTGTTTCCAGATTGGATTATCATATTTTTATTGGGTTGTTTGAGGTTTTTCTGTCTTTGATATTCTTAGATTTTTGCAATGAGTGTATATATATATATATTTTTTCTTCCCTCTCTTCTTCGGCTTTCTATGAGGTGTTTAAGTATAAACTTTATCTTCTCTCTTTAGTATTAGGAAATTTACTTCCATGTTTCTTCAAGTACTTATTTTCTTTTTATTCTTTTCCATTTCTGAGACTTCTGCCATCCAGATGTGAGCACTTCTACTTCTATCCTCCATATCTCCTAGTTTTTATATTTTTATTTTGTATTTCCTACTTACTGTTGTTTTCTTCCTTCTCAAAGATTTCCTCAATCTTGTTTTCTGAGTCATTAATTCATAACTCAGCTGGATCCATTCTACTTGTCCTACCCTATTGTTGTCTTTCTTTCAACCTTTATATTTGTTGTACATATTTTTTTGTACATTTTAAATGTTTTCTCATTTGGGTCTTATAGTTTTCTTTCCTTATCTCTTTAAATTTGGCTAATTTAAAATTCCTGGTTCATCTGTTTTAACATTTCCGCTTCTTTGGAAAATGTATTTCCAGCAAGTGATTTTCCTTTTGAAGTGGTCGTATTCCTCTAATGTCTTGTTATTTTGACCAGTGAGCTCACTTCCTGTGGGAATGTCAGAGAAGTACCGTGAAAGGCCGTGCGCTCATCCATAGAGGCCACGTCAGCTCAAGGGGTGGAGAGTGCGGGTCCAGGGCACCCATCAATCAGTCACTTCCGCACTCCAAAAACACCCCCTGCTTGGTGAGAAGCAGTGTTAGGAAGAGGCACTTTTGCACTGCAGTGCCCAGTCCTGGGGCTCTGAAGCGGCAGGGCACAGCAGGGCCTGATGGAGATCAGTGAGCTCTACCTGTTTTCTCAGCCCCTCGCCACTGCAGGGGTTCTGTGTTGTGGCCTTGAGTTTGCTCATGAGCACCCCAGGCCCAGAGATGTGAATGGAGAGGCAGGCACGGGTTCCCTCAAGGCAATAGCTGGTGGGAGCGAGAGCAGACCCCCCGTGTGTGCTTTCCCTCACACAGCCCTGCGGGGCCATCTGCTGCCCATGACCAAAGACACGGCCGCCCCTTACACACAGCAGTTCCAACAGCTGCCCCGTGACACCAGGGTTTGCTCACTGTTCTCTCTCTCCATCCTGGGAGTGAATTTGGGAGGAGGGACCAGCAGTCCTGATGGTTCAGCATCATTGTTAGTACCAGCCCCCTTCTCCTTGACAACTTCAAATCTTTAAATCAGACAGAGCAAATGCCATATACATTGGATCTACCAGTTTTGAATCAGACTCTGTACACTTAAAGCTTCCCCATTTGGGTCAAAACTCAAAATCACTGTGCAGGAGCTGTAGTATTATCCTCACCTTGCAGATGGAACTGTGTATTATCAGCTGTGGATAGGAAATATGCATGAAAAATGTAAAGTGATACAATCACAGACTTCATTCCCTATTGCAGTGGTACAAAGAGATTAAGCATTTTCCCTAATTTTAAGTCAAAGTATTAAAAGCCTCCTTTCAGCCTTTACTGCTGCCCCTCCTCTCTTTCTGTGAAAAGCAGTGTCACGTTTATTTTAGTCAGATTCTCACAGTGCCTGCTGCTGCCAAATGTGGGCACTAAGAAACAGGAACTGGAAGGAAGCTGACAGGTTATCTGTTGATTTGTGCTTTTTACACAGCATGGGTAATGCAAACTGGCTTCTTCTGTTTTTTCCACACTGCCGGGGTTGCAGCTTATATAACTTTCAGAATTTAAGGTTCTATTTGCAAAAAGCTAATACCTACATCCTGCCTCCCAAAAAGAATAGCCCAAATAAGATTCTTAGTAAGCAATGGATCTTGAAAGTTTAGACTAGAATCTCTGTTCCATGTCAGTGCTGGTTATATTTTCAAATCACATCTAAAATATTGGGGTTTTATTCCTACTCTGCTAAACTAAAAAAATATTCTAAGGATTTTAAACTGTTTTTAAGAAGTGTTTTTTGCTTTCATTCTTTATTTTTAGAACTGAACAAAAATCTATTCTCAAAAAAAAAAACTACTTATAGTAGTGGACATTTTGACAAAGTCTTCAGAATTTTAGCCTAATTTACATTATGAAATTCTGTAGCTTTTGTTAATAAAGTATTTTCCATATTCATTCATTCATGTAAATAAATATAAACTGAACACCTGCTTTGTGAGGCACTGTGGGAGGCATGGAGTCACAAGCTCAGTCAGAAGTCCTGTTTTGAAGCAGACAGTGGGAACAATGACTTTATGCAAGTGAGTATAATACAAGGTGAAAAGCACTAAGTGATATAAAAGTGAAAAGAAAAAGAAAAAGAAAAACAAGTAAAATTGGTGTGGAAACTCAAAGAGTAAAGACTTTCCTGCCAGCTGGGGAATCTGACACAGCTTCACGGGAGACGTGACATTTGATCTTAGCCTTTTAAAGCAGGCAGAAATGGAAACGTAAAGGTGGGTGGAGGCACACGGGTGGAGGAAAGTTAGAGAATTCAATCAAAGAGGCAGGAGAAGAAAGGGCACGGATAAGCAAGCCAGAGAATGTGAAGAAGGTACAAGGTAAGTTGAGAATAATGTCCAACAAGGACCCGTGTCTTTTAACCTCTGGCCTTCTTTGTGTCTAATACAGGGATCCAGCCAAGGATTAGCCACAAAAACAAACAAGAGGATGTTCAAAGTTTCAAGAAATCTTAAAAGCTCATAGTATAACCTCTCTTTATTGGCCACCAAAGAACGGATTTTCTAAGCTTTAACAATTCCATTTTCCCAGTAAACATACTGGCCAACCAATGCCAGAGCACATGAGCACAGGGGCGAGTGGACCTCCCTCCAGCACAGGCCTCTCTGGCTTCCACTCAGTGAGTTTCATACTGACCAGGATCTGGCTGTACTTGTTCCTAAAACATCTATACTGCTTGGACTCCTTACTGTAATTACAGAATTGGGTTAAATACTAAGGACAGCGGTAAGATGAAAAATAATTATTTCTATAAGAGGTAAGTTGGATGCTTTGCAAAGAATTAGAAACAAGGAGTCACAAATTGCTGTTGAATCTGGTGTGGTGAGTTAACTACAAAAGAAAGTCAGAAATAATAGAAATCTGGAAGAATTCTTGGATAAAATGGTAAAGAAAAATCTGGAAGAGGTTGAGGTTTACATCGCTTAGTAAGTGTCTTAGTGTTTGTTTTGCTCCACTTCCAGAAACTGAAACTGGAAATTGTCCAGAGATGTGATTTATGCCCAAAAACACAACATCAGTGAGGGAACTACCTTCAGAAAAGGCCTCAGCCCTTCTTAAGAGACTGGGTAATGAACACATATTTACATATTTGAAATAAATGGTAAAAGTACATATATTTTTTAATTTTCCAATTAATTTTTTGATTAAACTATCATTGAGAATGCTGATGTCTGCTCAGACCAACTACTCTGTCTTCACAGCCATATTTCTCTATGATAAGCAGGTGGGTTCTGACAACTGAAGGCTTTCATGTCATGGGGATAAACCCACACCAGGAAGTGATCTTACTTTATTCTCTGACAGTACTATTTCCAGTTCTAAACGCAACTAGACTTAATCACAAAGTCTAAACGCAGATCAAATAAATTCAGTAAGCATCTAACCTTATTTTTAATTTGGGAACATAATACTTTAACTTCTAGTTGTATCATGTTTTTCTCTTAAATCAGCTAGAACATTGGCCAGTGGGGCAGGGATTGGTGGTTGCCTAACCGAACCCCTTGTTCCTTCCTGCCTAGCAGAGGCCTCTGTTACTAAACACGCAGTGAGCCCCGCTGAAGGACTACAACCCTTCGCTTCCCTTGTAGTCAACACACTGTTCTCTCCAAGGACCTAAGGGCAAGTTGTTAGACTGCTCTTTTGGAAAGCCCCCTAAAAGGGGCAATAGACAGCTGGGGGAGTTCTTTTCCTTCCAGATGTCCACGTGGCAAGTTGCTGAAGGAAGAATGCATCAAAGAAGGATGGGCACTTGAGCCCCTGAGGACACTGTCAGCCAAGGACTGCACCCCACCCAGGGGTGGCGGCGGGGAGCTTGCTGGCTGTGGAAAAAAAAAAACAGAAAAAGAAACTCTTCTCTCACTGAAGCCATTATTATTTTGGACTTTCTACTCTGCAATCATGGCTTTTCCTAACAGATATAAGAGGTAACTTTTTATAAGAGGTATCATATCCATAAACTGATTCTTTGCGATCCATTCTTTACAAATATCACCAGAAAACGATTAAAAATAGTTTTCCACTTTATAATCTGTCTCTTCCCAGGGTAAGCCAAGGGAACAATGTTCTAACAGAGTATCTGAGGAAGTCATGTTTCCACAACTGCAAGCAATCTGCTACCAGAACGCCAAGCGCTGCTGCCCAAACGAATGAACCAAATGGGATGCAGACGCTCCAAAGGCACGGCTGCGGGCACGGGTAAGGCCACTGGGAAAGAGACGTTATTGGAAAAGAAGAAATGAATTTTTCCCTTGGAGTCTACATTAAAACACATACATTTCTCTTGGCTTCCACGTGAAATTAGTTACAAAGAAATTTATTAAATGTTACCATATGGATCTTTTATGAAACACCGTTCTAAAAAAAGCAGATATTTTTTCTGAAGCAGATTTCCCAAATGCAGAAGGAGCAAATGAAACACAAAGATGAACGTTGTTGGGAACACTTAAAACAGGATCATGCCGAGCCCTTCGTGTCTCACTGCCAAACCTCAGAATCCCAGGTCTTGGCATGGTCTTCCGTACATCCTGAGCCTAGGTATGAGACTTGTTACCTGAGTTTTATAAGGAATTTCCTGTGAGGAATAACTTCTGACTTAAGAAAAACAAGCTCTAAGTTCCCCAAAACTAAGTTTCTTAATTCACAGAAACAATGGCCTTTTATCATCCATTCCCCTAACTTCCTGGATCACACAGGTCAACAATAGGTGGCAAGAGGAAAAGGTCTGCTCCCAAACTGATGGATTCTGTAAGCTAAGATTTTCTTTTGGCTGCTAAGGTTATAATTTCTTGTATTTTCCATTTTCACAATTCAAATGGAGAAAGAGCAATATTTCACCAACTGACATTCAATCAAGACAACCTGATGAGCCGAAGAAGAAAAAGCATCAGGTCACCCAGGTGTATTTGGCACCTCTATGCAGCGCTTTGCAAGATTTAGACGACTTGCTCAATATCTGTGCCTTTAGCGACCTCAGGACTGTGGATGTGCACCTCCACCAGAAACGGATGATCTTTTTGGAATGTGGGAGCCTTAGTTCTGACAACAAAACTCACTTTCCAGCACATCCCCCTCCCCAAAGGGAGAGAAGCATTGCAAGGACACAAAAGAATTAATGCTTTAATGAAAGAGAGATACATTTCTGAGACTGTAAGAATAATTAATCACTGATAACATCTAAGAGACAATCAGCTATGTACCAGGTACATAGAGAAGACTGGGCACTCAATCCTCTCCCCAACTTTACAAGGTGGGTATACTTATCCCCAGTGACAGTGGAAGATATGGCCTGGAGGCTGTCCCAGGTCCCTGCAGCTGTGCAGGGTGAGGCCAGGGCTGGTCCCAGGTCCATATGACTCCAGAGCCCTATGCCCTTAACCACTTCACCATGTTCCCCGAAAGAACTGTGGGCACACCTCGTATGGCAGGAACAGGAATGCCAATCATTATTCTTACTCATCAATCTGCCAAATTTGAGAAACATCATGGGTCAAGCAGCAGATCTCAGGAAATGGGGGGTAGACAAGGTGCAGCCACAAAGACTAATGATGGAAAGTATACTCATCATCTGTAGTAATTTAACACTACAAAGGAAAATTGGTGACCTGAGGTTAAACGGTCAAATTCTATTTTTCACTCCATTATTTACAGAATACCAAAGAAAAGTACTTCCAGTTATTCACTTCTGAAAGCGGTTTTAGGAAGAGTGGGGAAATGCTCCAACTAGGTCAGCTAATTATTCTACTTGTTTCCTCTGTTTTCAAAACCAGGGGCTGCCTCGTCCCCCAGACTGCTCAAGGCCTTAAATACAGATGCCTCAGGATCAATGTCTGCCTGCCCTGGTTAACACGGCACAGTCTTCGAGCTCATTCTTAGCACAGACACACACTAACGCAGCTAACCAAACAGGCCAGGAAATGGGAAATCTGCAGACCATAAGGTATGAATTAGTTCCCTACACCTGCTTTCTGGACCTCTGCCTAAACTAGGGATGTGTGAAAAAAGAACCCCTGACTAGTATTCCAGAGACCCAGATTCAAGTTCTGATTTCCTCACTAAGTAATCGAGTGGTGTTAAGCCAGTTTCATGTTCTAGGCAGTTTTCTGTAAAGTCAGGGGATTAATCATTGCTTCTCCAATTGTGGTGAGCGTAAAAATCACCTGGCGAATTTGCTAACAATTCTAGACACAGGCCTAAGACTATGCTTCAGTGGGCCCAGGAATCTGCATTTCAACAAGCATCCTGGGGGATTTTGATGCTGGTGGGTCCCCAAGGTAGTACCATGGCAGTTGCTGAAATAGTGGGCCGGTCACCTCAAGGATCTTCTGCTTAACAGCTTCCTCACTGGTTGGCTGGACACAATCTGAAGAGACACAGATGGGCGGGTGGGCCACCAGGGCCCTGGAACACCACGTGCCCCTGGGGTTCACACCCCGGACATGTTCTCCTGAAGCCACCACCTCTCTCCCTCTTTCCAGGGCCCCTGGGCTTCAGCAGGTAACATCCCTGCTGGGTTACAAATCCCCCTGTAGTACTACCTTGAACTGCTAGGGAACATAATCAATTACAATTCTCTCCAATTCCAAAGGCGTGAGGCAAAGCAAACTCTGAGATGTGAATCAATCAATCAATGAACCATAAAGGAAGTGATCATTTCCCTGAGAGACCTAAGTTTTGTAGAAAAATGTAAGTTATCCATAAGATCCAAACACAAAGACAGGTATTTCAATGAGAAAAAAAGGCAGCAGAGCACAGTGGTTAAAAACCTAAGGCCTGTCAGCAGTTATCTTGGGTTCCAACCTCAACTTCCCTCTTCATCACCCACAAACGGATCACCTAGCCACTGAGTTTACTCACGTCTAATACAGGTACAACAGTAGTATTTTAGAGAAAGACAGATTAAATAATAAACATTTGGAGAATAGTGCCCGTGACATAGAAAGAGCTCTTTAAATGGAAGTTACAGAGAAATCCGTTCTATAATTCGTCAATGAGGGCTTAAAGGTGATACCAAGAAAATGACATAGAATATAAGAAACCAGGAAAAAAGAAAGAAATAATTCCTAAGATTCCTGCTCTTAGAATTTTTCAGAATATCGGTATGTCCATTGCTTCAAATTAATTTGGGCTATCCAGAAACTTCTGAACTTCCTAGATCTGTTTTTCAGATCTCTAATGAATAACTTTCAGAAACTACAAATTTACCTGCTTCTATTTCAGCATTTAACATATATTTTGTCCCCATGCTTCTAGCATAAATAAACATCCCATGGTTTATTTTATTAATGATAGCAACTTGCTAACAGTACTTAATAAAAAAAGGTTTTTTTCTTTTTCTTGTTAACCATAATTTAATTAGAAAATTTTTTCCTAAATAATGAGTGTGTATATATGTGTGTGGTGTACGTGTATGTACACGCCAGGATCTTAGTTCCCCAATGAGGGACTGAACCTGGGCCACAACAGTGAAAGTGCCGAGTCCTAACCACTGGACCGCCAGGGAACTCCCAATCTCAAGTTCTGAGTTCAGAACTACACGTTCGTTAAGAGTTATATGAGGAGGCCTCGACAGAGTTGCTCCTGCTAGATTTTTCACATTCCTGTTCTTCATGATGTTCTGAGCTGAGATAGAATTTGAACCCAGGCCACAGTACGTGACCAAAAACACTATTTCTTCCTTTTTTATTACACAACATTTCAGAGGTTGAAAGGTGAAAATAATAAAATATAACACATTTATAAATCATATGGAAAGGAATTACTATCACTAAAAATTGCAAAAAGAAGCTACTCACAAAATTATACACGTTTACTACAAATATTCCTTCACTGATGTGTATGCTTTGAAAAATAAGGATTTGTACTGATGAGCCAAATATCACATAAAAATTTTTTTAAAAAAGGAAATCAGAACACAATGTCTTCTTTCCATTCCTAAAATTTATATTCATGAGACTGATAAAAGCCTGTAAGCATCAATTATTAGTCAATTTCCAGTTGCTAAAAATATTTTATTTAATTAAATAACTGATAAATAGGATTTTTACAAAACACATTGCATAGAAAAAAAGAAATGTTTGTGTTCCCAGGACTCTCTATGCCCTTTGATGCAGAGGCTTAGCACGTCTTCAGGGACAGGTCTACACACAACTTGCTTCAAGGTTGGCTCACCTGTCCGGTGGCCGCTGGCTTCGGGGCAAAGCATCTCAGAGCGCTCACGAAGAGTTAAGTTGCTGCACAAGGTTTTCAAGACATTTCAAATAATAGGCATTTAGAGGGGTTTCTTCTGAGTTTAAGAAAGCTGAGATAGAAAAATTAGAGCACAGAAGAGCAATTTATTAAACTTTAGCACTGCACTGAACAGTAGACACACACACAAACACACATGAATAGGATTATCTGTGACAAAGTTCTATTCCAATTCTTGATGTGCTAGCAATATAAGAATATTTTTAAATTTAATATTTAAAATACTAAACATTTTAAAAATTAAGAAGTTACGGAATTTATTTTTAATTACTGGTTTAGCCACAGAGTATAAACAAAAAATAATATAACTCCATAATGGACACTATTACCTATGATCACAAATGAATGCCTTGCTCTTTTTACGTACCACCCCTCCTACCACATAAATTCAAACATTCACTGCCTCTAGAAACTCATGGTCATAGCTAGAAACAAACCGAAGGGGCAAAAGAAAACCCCAAAACCAAACCACTTACAAAAAATTACACTATAAAAACACAAATTAATAGCCAACAGACACAGAACAGTACAGGAAAGATACAGTTCAGTATCTCAGCAGAAAAAAGGTTTAGAGAATAATGCTCATTGAAAACCGGTATCACTTAAAATGAAAAATGCACTTTGAGAGGAAAACCCTGCCTCATATCATGATCACATCACAGGACCGAGTGGATTCAGGGGCAATGGGATCTATTCTTGGAAGACTGTAATTCAACTCCCTGATGTTAGATCAACATTTTCTCTTCAAGGTCAATTCTAATTGGGCCTAGTTCCTATCACACTTTAGCACAGTGGTAGCCACCGGCAAAAAGAAATTTGATACAGAAAAATGAGTTGGAGAAAGATCACTGACATGTCTCAAGAAAATACTGTGTCTCGGGCTTCCCTGGTGGCCCAGTGGTTGAGAGTCCGCCTCCCGATGCAGGGGACGCGGGTTCGTGCCCCGGTCTGGGAAGATCCCACATGCCGCGGAGCGGCTGGGCCTGTGAGCCATGGCTGCTGAGCCTGCGCGCCCGGAGCCTGTGCTCTGCAACGGGAGAGGTCACAGCAGTGAGAGGCCCGCGTACCGCAAAAAGCAAAAAAAAACCACAACAAAACAAAACAAAACAAAAAAAACAAAAAAAAAATCAGTGTAGAAAACTGCCATTTTGCTGTGAACTGTCCAAATATATCATGAATCAGAGAATTCAGTGAACAGCTTCCAAGTTTAACTATAGTCTCTTTAATAATAAAACTTACTTTTCTTTGCTGTGGAATATGCTTCATCCACTCTTCTTTTTATTGATGGATTTTTCAAAGTTGTTTTTGCCTAGGATAATATAGAGCAATCCATCAATTAGATTTATTCCCATGTGTTTAAGAATCAGGATAGCACAATACTAAGTCTGCGCTTGTTGACTACAGTATTAAACAGGATACTACAGAAGAGACTAATGTAGCTGGAGATTCTACACTAGTCCATCCCACTGTGCCACCACCCACATCCTTCCCTATCTGACTTGATTTTTACTCTACTGTTCCATGTTCTTCCTTCCCTCCCCTTTTCCCCCTTCTCCCCTGATCTTAATTTGGTATTTTAAACTATGCCATCTCAGTTTCAGTATTTCATTATTTCCTCAAACCTGATTTCAGATCAAGGATACACAATACTAGCAGTCGGTCAGTTGGTCAACAAGTATTTACTGAGTGATTCCTAAGTGCATAACCCTGTGCTGAGCCCTAGGGGTCCAGAGGTGACAGTGACAAGAGCAGTCTCTGTCCTCACGAGTGCTGACACCAGCCAGTGCGCACCAGGGACGGCCAGCTGTGTGAGCACCGTTTGGGGATGGCCATCTATCCTAATACTGTCACCTGGCCACTACTCAGCCACTAGGTACACACAGGTATTTCTCTCAGGAGTGAGATGTCTGCAATCAAAGAGAAGACCAGAGGCCAGAGAGAGCAGGTCCCACCTTCTGGCCGTTCCCCTGGGGCCAGCCCTGTGCCCACAGCCTTACAAGGACCGAGCTGACTTCAAAGTTCAGTGATGATGCATCCTAGGGAAAGGCGAATCCCGCAACTGGATAAAACTTCATTGTTCGGCCTGATTTCAAGATGAATTTTTCCTTGACACGTCTTTTAGAAGAAACAGTTCATACTAGCATTGTACCAATATGGCAAATCAAGTTACATTAACAGGGAGAATTCACTCAAGAGAGAAACACTTGGAACTGAGGAACCTCCTATTGGAATGATTACATGAAAGATTTTGACAGATAATTTACTAATGGTTTGAATGCACAAAGGCAACACTATCTTTGACTTTGATTTTTTCTTTGCTGACAGTCCTCTGACATCCCGAGAGCCTTGGTGTTTGCCCCTTAAGGACAACAATGATTTTAAAAACTGACCTTTTGGTAATTGTGAATCAGAGCCCAAAGTGCAGCTGCTCCAATCCTCTGAGCATTTTGATTCTCACTTTCCAGACAGGCAGCTAGCACACTAATGACTTTTTCTAATAAATAAGCACATTTAAAAAAAAAGTTCAGTCCCAGACAATACATTGTTTTCATATCTTAAGACTGGTCAGATAACCCCTTTTTACCCACCAAACAAATATAAAGTTGGCAAAAGCAATCTTTTATAACATGTGGTATGTGGGAGAACCACCTGGAAACAAATTGTTTTCACAGCAGGCACAGAACTGTCAGGGAAGCCACGGCTGCTTAACTTTTTCAGCCCTAATTCAACAAAGGCACATTCATTTAAAGACAATGATAGAGCAGAAGTAAGCCATTACACACTGAGTTTATCAATGAGCCGTTCAATCAAATCTCACATTTTCACATGCAGGAAAACAGGACTTGCTCTTATGATAAACTGTAAAGACATTATTCAAACATATCAATAGCATGGGCTTCTATATAAAACAATAATCAAGCAATACCATATTAGTTAAGCCTTTCAGAAAAGGACTAAACATTTCAAAGGCATGTTTGTGTGTGTGTGTGTGAGAGAGAGAGGGAGAGAGAGAGGAAAATGTTATTTAAAGGCATAACAACACACAAGATACACCCCCTCTGTGCAAGCTGGCCAGAGCATGAAATCAAGACTTACAAATTATCTGCAGCAGCCTACTCATTTTAAAGTAGAGATGTCTAGCCCCAAGGAGATCGTCCAAGTGTTTCAGAACAATACATGAACCTATTTTACTACTTAACTGTATGTATCATTAAATTCTATCAAATTATTTTCCCTCTAAAATGTGTGATTTTAAAAACATGTTGCATTCTTAGGGGTGAAACACTTGTTACTGGGAACTCTCTCTATGCACTATCCACACCTCAATGAAACTGTAACCTAGCAGAGGGCAGAGTCTGTGTGTCTGCTCCCTCATGAATATTCACATGGCAAGTTTATTGTAGGGGCTCAATAAATACTAGTTGGATGAAAGATTCCATAACTAAAGCAAACTAAAATGATTTCAAGTGATCTTATTTAGCATTTTTAAAGAAATTTAAAATCTTTTACAGAAAAAAAAAAAGCGGCTCCATAAAGTGAACTCTGTGCAGCAGAGGGACAGACAGCGTGGAAGTGAGGTATGGGTACTGCAACTTTCTGCCGACTACCCCCTCCTGCCTCACCACCTGCTCTGCACTCCCCGCCACCTCTGTATCATAACCTACCCAGACCCAGCCTATATACAACAGTTACCTGATGCAATTCATCATGTGAGGTGATGGGTGGCAGCTGGTACTCTTAGGGACCATCATCAAATGGGAGGGTGATTTTTGAGTTCTCCATCTGAGTATCATCCAGGGATGTTTCCATACTTTTTATCAGATACTCAGAACATATAACCCATGATCTAAATAAGTTTATATAACTCCTTCAACCAGTTACTATCTCTTAAAATTTTTAATAAAGTACATGTATAGGTCACTTAATGTAGTGTCCCCTCTGATAATGCAAGTGGATCAATTTTTTTAAAAAAACACATTTTATCGTGAAATATAATATGTATACAAAAAAGCATGTAAAACATTTTTAAGTTTAACAAATAGGTATGAACTGAACTCACACAGAAACATAGAAATAACCTCGAGAACAGATGTGGATTTATTTTTATTTATCTGCTCAGAATTATCTGAGTCTCCTGAATCTACGGATTAGTGTCTGACGAAAACAGTTCTTAAAATGTTTAGCTGTCATCGCTTACATTTCCTCTCTTCTCCTCTCCTTTGAGGACTTCAATTAAACATGCAATTAGACTGTCCCAATGTATCTGTTATGTCACTTACCTTTTTTTTAAACCCTTTATTCTTTTAATCCTTTCCCATCTTTTTTAGCTATCTGTGCTGCATTCTGGATATTGTTTTTCTGATCTATCTTCTAATGCCTAAATTTTCTCCTCCACCACACCTAACTTGCTGCCAGACATGTATACTGAGTTTTTAATTTTGGCTATTGAAGTTCTAGAATAGTCCTGTCTAATAGCACTTCCTACAATAATGGAAATATTTATATGTATGTGGTCTAATAAGATAGCCAATAGCCACATGTAGCTAGTGTGTGACTAACAAACTGAGTATCTTAATTTACATTTAAACACCTATAAGTGGCTAACTGATTATCATACTCAACAGTGAAGCTCTGCTTGGTTCTTTTTCCAAATCTTTCAATTTTTCAGTTTCCTATTCCCAGCAAATACTTTCAAGCTTGTCATTTATTTATCTAAATATTGTATAGGGCTTCCCTGGTGGCGCAGAGGTTGGGAGTCTGCCTGCCGATGCAGGGGACACAGGTTCGTGCCCTGGTCTGGGAAGATCCCACATGCCGCGGAGCGGCTGGGCCCGTGAGCCATGGCCGCTGAGCCTGCGCGTCCGGAGCCTGTGCTCCGCAACGGGAGAGGCCACAACAGTGAGAGGCCCACGTAACGCAAAAAATATAAATAAATAAATAAATAAAGAAATATTGTATAAATAAAATCATTTCAAATCTGTGTTTTATAATTCCAACATCTGAAATCTAGGCAGATAAGTTGGTATTTTTCCCCCTGCTGTTTCTCACTCATGTTGCCATTTTTCCTGACAAGCGTGGTCATCTTCAACAGTATACTGGCTGATGCTTTTGAAAAATTATTTGTGGAGGTTCCCTGAGGCCTAGTAGAAACTTGTCCTCCATCCATCAGAGGGCAGTTTGCTTCTGCTCAGCCCCCAGCGGCACTGTCAGTCGAGGATCAGCTCCAACCAAGGTCATGGGCCACTTGTCTATGTGTGTGTGGGGTGCAGAGCTGTGAGGGGCAGTCTGTGGTGCCCATTCTCACACTTGTTTTTCTTTTCTTTCTAGTCGCCTGCATGAGGTTTGGGGCACCAATTTAATTCTGATTCATCCTTTTCTAAGAGGTTAGTTTTTTGGGATTCCAGCTCAATACCTGCAGGGTGGTGCATAAGACTCCAGAGATTCCCGGCATCTGTCCCCTCCCCTCTTGGCACTCCTGGACAAAAGCCCAAGCACACAAAGCTGGCAAATGTCCTGGGAGCTAAAGAGCCTTCTACAAGCTTCTTACCTCTCTGGGCACAGACTTTCAATCAAAATTGGCCTAGAAGTTTCCCACTATGTTTTCAGTTCTTTGATTTTTTTAAGGTGAATTTTAATATATTTTATCTAGCATGTTTTTGTTGTTTTCAGAGAGGAGACCACCCCTGACATGACCAGAAACAAGGAGTACTCTGGATCTGCTTAAACAGCAAAGTCAAGCCCCACTGCCCACTCTACCCCTGGCCATCTAAACTGGATGTTTGGGTGCTACTATCAAAGTTACGCAGCCTTGCTGGGAAGATTTTCAAGCTGCCTGACCCTGCCAAGCATTCCCTCTGGATCCCCAAGTGGAGACGGAGGCAGTGCCTGCGACACATCCACGTAGGAACTGCACAGTTGCTGCTTCCTACCCTGCCTTGAAGGCCCCTGATCTCACATCTGTGATGCTGGGGAAAGCTCCTTCTTTAAGCTAATGAAGGAGAGAGCACATTGCTGATACAAGGAAATATTTAAAAATAAATCCTGAGTGATCCAGCCTTTTGGCTCTCTGAGCAGCACCCTGGCAGTCAGCAATAACAAGCATCTTATGAAAGGCAGCAAAAAGGGAGCCAAGAAGAAAGTGGTTGACCAATTTTCTAAGAAAGATTGGTATGATGTGAAAGTACCAGCTATGTTCAATATAAGAAATATTGGGAAAACACTGGTCATGAGAACTCAAGGAACCAAAATCACATCTGATGGCCACAAGGGTCGTGTTTTTAAAGTGAGCCCTGCTGATCTGCAGAATGATGAAGCTGCATTTAGAAAATTCAAGCTAATTACTGAGGATGTTCAGGGCAAAAACTGCCTAATTTCCATGGCATGGATCTTACACATGACAAAATGTGCTCCGTGGTCAAAAAATGGCAGACCATGATTGAAGCTCACGTTGATGTCAAGACTACAGATGGCTATTTGCTTCGTCTATTCTGTGTGGGTTTTAATAAAAAATGTAACAATCAGATTCGGGAAGACCTCTTATGCCCAGCACCAGCAAGTCCACCAGATCCAGAAGAAGATGATGGAAATCATGACCGGAGGGGAGCAGACAAAATGACTTGAAAGAGGTGGTCAATAAATTGATTCCAGACAGCATTGGAAAAGACACAGAAAAGGTCCATGATATTTTTGTTAGAAAAGTAAAAATGCTGAAGAAGCCCAAGTTTGAACTGGGAAAACTCACGGAGCTACAGGGTGAAGGCAGTAGTCCTGGAAAAGCAATTGGGGATGAGACAGGTGCTAAAGTTGAATGAGCTAATGGATATGAGCCACCAGTCTAAGAATCTGTTTAAAATTCACACTTTTAATGGTGACAAATAAAAGATCTTATTTGTGGGGGGGAAAAAAAAAAAACAAACCCTGAGTGGTCCAGAAATGGAAAATGCAGACTTTTCCTTCAGCTCCCTAAAGCCTGACCTTTTCCCAACTCTCTCAATAATAAAATTGCAGTTACCAGTCCCCAAAGAAAAAACTTATTCTGAGAAAGGTGAATGCTAACAGGTGATGGCAGGAAGAGGAACAGACGCCTCACACAGGCCTTCTTACTGCCCTCTGAGGTAGGGCCCTAACGCCACCCTCATTTCACAAACGTAAGGACTGAGGGAGACACAGCGGAGGAGGATGGAAACCTGGAAACAAGTCGCTGGAACCCCCCCAGCCCCTCCCCCATGGCGGCCACACAGAGTCAGCAGAGGGGCCACGGAAAAGGAGATCACCATTCATTTAGGTAAGTTAAAGGCAGGCAGAGCTTCTAAAATCTTCCCCTGCATTTCTAGCAATTCAGTAATTATTATCAGAAAAATAGAATCATGACTATACACAACAGAATGTAAGCAGAATCCTTTCCACTTGGAAAACTCCGTGTTTCATAGAAAAACACCTCTAAGAAAAGACTAAGTGAAAAACATGAATGGAAAGAGAATTAATACATCTGGAGCATCTACCATGTACCACAAACAGTGCCAGGCACTTTATGTGTTAACAACTGATTTCTACCGAAGTCAAGAAAGGAGGGACCATTTTCTAGATGAATAAAGTGGACCCAGAGAAGCTGCCCCAGGTGACGCTGAGGGAGCACACGAGGGCCTGGCATCCGGCACCAGGTAGGTGGGAGTCTAGAGCCCACCTCTCTTCTTTTCATGATAACAAGCCTCCTCATAAAACTTGAAATTCACACACCCCTCACAGAAACAGCACATGGTTGCACAAACAGATGCTTCCATTTCGCTCCTTCTGTTTCAAAACTTTTCTGAATCCTCACCGATCCTCGCCTCCATCTGTCCTGAGATCAGAGAATGGAGTCACTGTTGAAGCTACTGTCACCATGTGCTCTTGGGTCCTGAACTCTGCTGCCTGCTCAGTGTGGCTCTCAAGCCCACACATCCACTGGGCGCCCACTAGTGACGGGCGCGATTCTAGCTGCTCCAGATAAACGTGAACAAAAGAGGCAGAAACCTCTTGACTTGTAAGAGCTTATGTTCCAGTGCAGGCAGACGAGGAACACATAGGTTTACACTGAAAACACAGTGTAGCAGCTGGTGGTAGTGCTATGGAGAAACGTAAAACAGGGGAAGGGGCAGAAGGTGAGAGGGCGGGGAGGCAGGAGGAAGAGGTGGGGTTACCACGTGGACAGGCTGATCTGGGCAGGCTCCACGGACAGAGCAGCATCCGCTCAAAGGCGTGGAGGAGTCAGAGGACCAGGACGAGGGACGGGAGGAGGGAGGTGGGGCCGAGGCCCACCTCGGTACCACCTCCTGGATCCAGCCTGGCCGTCGTGCAGCGACTTGTTAACCCGGGAGACTCAGCAGCAACTCAGGGGTGGGAATCACGCCCGATTCGATTTGTCCCTACAGCTGCGGCCTCCCACAGTGCCTTGAACGTGGTGCGTGATGAATAAGCACCTGGCACGTTATTTATAAACTATTCTGTGTTTTCACCTGAATAACCACACGTATAAATGGATGCGTGTGGTGTACAGGCAGAAGACTCACCATTAGCCAGGATCTTGGGCTTATTGGCAGGGTTGAAGCAAATGTTATGAAAAATAAGAAGAGGTAAGTAAGGGCTGCTCTTATGCTTGAATTTGCTCATCTCTGTCAGTAAGTCTAAACAGCCATCGAGCCTCAGGATCATTTGCTGCCCATCTTCTCCAAATGATATATTCAGGAGTAACTTCAACCACAGAATGATCAGATTACTGAGATGTTTATTTCCTCCTTTTGGCAATGTTAGAGACAGAAAGTTCTGTAAGAAGTTACTCTGTGGATAAATAGAGAGAATATTATTTTCCTCTTGAGTCTTTTCAACATTTTCCTAGTCCCTCAGAGATCACGTACTGGCATTCTGCTCCTCTTTTCCCCAACGTTAATTTCTCCTTCCTCCCAATACTTTCCAAATACTCCATCTATACTGTTTCCAGTTGTAAGTGAAAGGGTTAAGGAGAACAAAATGTGCTCAAATTTTAATTCTTACTAATCCTTTCCTGATGATGGATAAAGTAACTAGTCAACTCTTAGTCATTTAGGATTGATCATTCCATTCGGGGATTATTTCAGGCTTCTTGAGTTTTCTCTTTCTGTCTGCCTTCTGGCAATTTTGCTACTCATTTAAAGCTATCCTACAGGAAAGAAAAAGAAACAAAACCTCAGTCAGTCTTGGACACCAGTTAACAACTCTGGTAGTACCAAGGACAAGTGTTTCTTTAAAAAAACCTGTGGGTACATCTTATATTCACTTTACCCCAGCTGCTCATCATCACAGATGATTTCTCGTGGCTACATGTCATTCTTGTAAACTTATAGATGAGAAAGCTCCATTACTTAACTGTAAGAGTCATTTCAACCTCCAAATAAAACCCCTTCTATAAAACCACACCAAACCCTGAACTATGTGAAAGACAATAACTTATTGCCTAGAATAATCTGTATGCAAACAAGGAGAGAAAGCATAAAAGTATTAGATCAAGAAGAAGCCCAGGACAGCATGGAAACCACAGGCATTTGGATCAGGGTGCAGAAACACAATCGCTTAACTTTCACAACTCTCCAGAGTAGCTCATCTTTCTTCCTGTTTAACAATCTATTCTGGCTTATTTCTTGGGTTCCCCTACACCTAAATCAAAATTTTGGCTTGAATCTATAAAATAAATTTGGCACTTTTACATAAAAGGACTGAGCACAAGAACAAAACGAACTACAGAAACATTAGCAACACCACCCAAGCAACAAGTAAACTGCAGACCTGCATCCCGCTCTGCCCTGCCCTTGCCATCACTCACATCTCTTCCCACCTCTCAGCCCAAATCAGTGCGTTTTAGATTCATCCCTTGTCTTTCCCCATTCAGCTAGATTGTGCCATGATCTTGGAGATCTGGAGCTGACAACAGTGATAAAATATATGATAGTACTTTACATTGTAAATATGCTCTGGGCAGTCCTTCTTTTTGCTGGGCCTAAAGATGTTTTTAGACGATTTCCTGCACTGGGTAGAATGCAAAGAAATATGCCATGGTAGAGAGAAAACAGATTATTTTAGAATTTTAGTTGTACAATAGCATTAGCTACATTTTCTAATAACTACAGATGAGTTACGGGAGGTGTAGCCGAAAGTGTCCAGGGCTCGTCATAACAATGAGCAGAGGAAGGCTCGGAGGATTCCTAATTAGAGCAGAGGAAAAATAACCTGACTGATCTGCACCTGAAATGGAAATCTGAAGAAATGGAGTCCGATCACACTTATATCAAAGTACGCTTCAGGGGACTTCCCTGGTGGCACAGTGGATAGGACTCTGCGCTCCCAATGCAGGGGGCCCAGGTTCGATCCCTTGGTCAGGGAACTAGATCCCGCATGCATGCCACAACTAAGGAGCCTGCCTGCCGCCACTAAGAGCCGGTGCAACCAAATAAATAAATATATATATTTTTTAAAATAAGGAGAAAAACAAAATATGCTTAAGTACCTTACCAAACTCATAGATTGGGGGTTGAAATATCTTAGAGATCATTTTGTTTAACCTAAAATTTTTTTGAATGAAGAAACTGAAGTTTAAAAAGAATAAGCGTCAGCTCAGTCACACATCAGATCCAAGATTAGCTTTTATATTCCACTTGGGAATTCCTACTTTGCTTCCTACCAGCGTGCTCTCCATAAGGAAGTGGCAGGAAAGCACTGTCTCCCCCACCCCCGGATGACTACACACACACACACACACACACACACACACACACACACACACACACACCAAATATCCAGCCATATGCTGGCAAATAAACAGCTGAGGTGAGAGTAGTAGGTCCCTGATGTGCATGGCGTGAATATTCCCACCATGGCTGATTTCAAGATACCACCAAGATGTCAGCTGGCTTGCAAAATTCCTGAAAATTAACAAAAACACTCATGAACCAGCTCCAACATACCACTGAGAAGATTTTTGTTTAGTAAGATTGCTACTTATTTAGAGATTGCACTCAAAGTGTGTTTTTTTTTTGGAGGGGGTGGTGACTGGGGAGATGATACAATAGAGGAAAAGGAGACTCAATGCTTATGAATGTGGTCAACTTTTGCAATTTACCTTGGCCTTCATGTAAATGAAAGGGAAGCATTCAAATTACTATGTACTAGTAAGTAACAGATAATCTGATCATATTCAAATTTTAAGGGATCTTCCAAATTAGGGATCCTGGTTATACGCACCTAAATACAGCCTAAGGGAACACGTGTATTGGGTTTGCTTAAGCCAACCGTCCCTCTTAAAGTGCCCAAGTTGAAGCCAGAGGAGGGAAGTCACGTTCTGGCACAGGAGTCTCAGGGACTGAAAAGTCACCTGTGTGCCATAAAGAAGTTAGGTCTAACTTGGGGAGGGGCCGTGATTTCATAAACCATTTGACAATGTAAATTGAACTAGAACTGTTATGCTCAATTTGGTCTGTTTAAAGACCAATATATCGCTTTTATGATCTCAAATAAATGTAACACAGCTGTCTTTCTAAAACCGTCACCTTTGAGAGAGAGAAAATACAGTCCAAAAGCTAAGAAAACAAACTAAAAGGGAATGGTGTGATCATATTCTAGTTTCTGTCACTTTTCATGTATCTTCTATCAACAGACTTTAAACAAAGTCAACCTCCTGATCCTTTTACAATACTTTAAAATAAAATGCCTTAAAATCATAATAATTAATCCTAGAAATTGAGTTCTAGACTTTTCACACATGTCCTCGGTTGAAAGGATTATTTTACTGAGTCTCTTTTTTATGATAGGCAGGAGAGTTTAAGTACTCACTTTTTGAATTACCCCTTTACAGTCATGAGACAAGGCCAGGTTTGAAAGAAACATGAAAACCATCTGCTGGACTGCAGTGTTCTCGAGAGGCACCTGGGAAGCCATCTTCAGGATACACAGCATGAGGGAGCTTCCAGGGGCCCCTCGATGTGCAGCTTGAACAGGATACTGTCCGTAACTTGACCAACAGAGAGAACTGCAACCTTCAAAAACAACAGTCCATCACAACGTTGTCTCAGCTTCACGCTTTAGTTCAACAACCTGAGTGATAAAGCATGTCTGTCTATCAAAGGACTCGGCCATTAGCCTGTGAACTGCAATGGCACTGAAGGCTGGTGCTGAATATGTCTGCATCTGATCTAATGGACTCAGGGCCTAATGACCTCAATAAAGCATTTAAAAACACTGTGGTCTAATGCCTCCATTTTCCAGAAGAAAAAAATGAGGAACACGATAATCCTGGGGTGGGAGGACAGGACAAATGCCACCAGCCATATACGCTAAATGACATCTCAGGCCTCAGAGGTGTCAGTGACTTGCTCAAGGTCACACAGCTCACAAGCAGCAAGCGCCAGCAGTAGCATCAACTGGTTTTCCAGAGTCCAGTGTTTACTCAGTAAATTAAACAACCATATGGGATTTATCGAAGGAGAAAAATCATCATAAAAGAATTAGAAATGTATTTTACTGTATTGTAACGTAAACCTAAGGTGTGATTAGCTTGTGAAAGTCCATGCAAGGAGGCCAGCTTAAGTACAACTAGATCTGAATCAAATACATTCTGTAAAATAAACTCATAAAAGGTAAGTAAACACAAATCAATAGAGTGATCTTTCCTGTATTCACACTACATAGCAGTATCCAAATACCAAGGTTTCCATTCACGTTACACAAAACTATCACTAAATGATGCAGGTTTGCTTGGAAACAAACAAGACAGGAAAATAAAAAGCTTCTTCCTCAATTAGAACCACATTCTAATATGTGCATCAACTGTAAGTATGTAAGTAACATAGATTATGGTTTCAAGGATTTATCGTAAAGTATTGGGTGGGCCAAAGGTTCGTTCGGATTTTTCTGTAGCATCTTATGGAACAAGCCCAGACTTTTTAGCCCACCCAGTATATGTTCAGTATCTTGCAGCGGACTCTGTTCCTCCCTAACCCTAAACTAAGGAGCAGAGGACGGGGTGCAGAAGGATGGTGCGCAGGGGCCACACTTCAGAGGCCGCCGTGCGCCACCGGTCACACTGCGAGAGGCCGTGAGCCAGGGTGGGGGGCACTGAGGGCAGAAGTGAGGAGGGGAAAGTCAACAGCAGCGGCCTGAAAACAAGGACGATGCTGCCCTGCAATGCTCTCCATACACCACGGAGCCTGAGGCTCTGTTCCCGCCAGCTCCCACGGCCAGAGGCACGCGGAGTGGGTGATGGGACAGGCGGCTCCAGGGTGGAGGAAAAAGCCACCCCCAGCACACAGCAGTGACAAGATGCCTGTGAATGTTCTCAGTTCCAGTCCTTTCTCTGTCTGTCTTTTGATACCGGGAGAATCCAGTTGCTACGCTGCTGACTGTCGCTAGAAAAAGCACGCAAACCTTAAACTTGCTGACTGAACCTTAAATCTGTGACCCTAAGTTTACATGGGAAATTCACACTGCCCACAGTGCCCCCCACTTTCTTCCCCTCAAACAGCTACCTCACACCTTCTCCTCTCTTCCCAAGTCACCTCCCCGCTTGCTCTGCTCTCTCTTAGTTGTTGGCCTCTAACAATGCGGGGCCCCGGGAGGCTCTCAATAAAAAGTCTGTCAAAGGCAGGAATGAAAGAGGCACCCCAACGATACCAACTGTCACCAAGCCAACAGAACCCAGAACTACGTTTCATCACGCCAGCCTCCTGCTCTAGAATCTCTTAAAGTTTTAACCTTAACCTGTTTTTAACGTCTTCCATCATAATTTTCACTCTCAATTTTCCTCTTAAATTCAACGCTCCGGTGCCATATAATCGCAACAGTTTCTCCCTCTCTATCCCCTGAGCTGTCTAATGACCCTTCTGTCTCATCACACATATACTAACGTAACTACTCGTTCTTATAATACCTATGAGAAAGCATACCTCTAACCAACATACCCTCAAATAAGTGGAAGAAACACTGCAAAATGTATACTCGTTTTTCCACTTTAACAACATTACATAAGATTAGTATTGTAGTATATTTTTGAAAGGCAGCGTTGGGTTCCATTTACCATTTGGAAAATTTGCAGTATAGACACAAAGCAGCTGCAGGGCAGTTTGCATCAGTGAATCATCCATCAAAAGCCAAGGCCAGAGAGAGTGCAAGACAGGGACGAGATGAGCTTCCAGGGCTGCCTCCTGAAGCAGGAAGGAAACAAGGGTAGCATTAGTCTGAATAATGAAAATATAAATTAAAATCAAAGCCAAAAAACTTGTCACCAACATGAGACAAAAACTGAATTGATTTTTGTTCTGATTAGAGAAAGGAATCCTATGGACATATTCAGCACCTTGCAACCCGGACTGCCCTGACCACAAGCCTGACCAGTCTCAGGAAGTCCCTGAAACACTGGGGTGACCAGGATATGCAGCTTAGGTCAGAAATGTAGAAAAACAGCTTCTGAACGTGCAAATTAAGCAAGACAGTGATATCCTGCAACATTAAATAAACTCTTACAAATGCTATGATATGGTTAAGAAAAGGGATTTTCTGGTTAAGGAAACATTCTGATCAATTCTGAGTTCTCCCCTCCCCCCTCTCTCCCTGTGTGTATGTATATGTATATATATCTAACACGTGTGGCTAGACAGATAGATCAGAAGTAGATTACTGTTTTTAAATAAGTTGAATATGATAAACTTCAGTCAAAATATTATGCTAAATCAATAATTCTTAAGTAACTCAGTTTTTATTACGAAGACCAGTCACCGCTGGGACAATATTATGGATAAAAGGTAACTATCAGCAGTAAATGCAACAATTTTTTTAATGAACAGAGTTACTAGGCAATTTGTAGACCCATGTGCACACATGTGGGCCTTCATATAATGCCCTACACAATTTTACGGAGTATCAATACTCCATAAAGAGAGTGGGCAGGTTATTCCCAATGTTACTCCCCACCAAGCACAGCCCTATGACTGCCGCAGACGACCCTGCTTACTGTTTCACAGAGAAGACAGAAACGATGAGGTATGAGCTCATGCTCTACTCTGCCATTCCGTCCACACGGTTTATCTGTGTATCCCTGCACTCATCCTTCCTGCCTGGCAGTGAGGAACAGGTGCTCCTCTTTGGGCAGAGACTGATCCATCCATCTGTGTTCTGGAACACAGCCCCGCGTGCCTCCTCAGGGATCTTTACCCATCTATTAGTTCTTCCCTTCCTGTCTCTTTAATAACTAGGTCCCGATTTGCTCATTTCCGTTTATATTTAAGCACTTTACATGTTAGGAGTAAACATACAGACTAGCTTCCTTTGACGCTATATGTCCTAAATTATAACTGCTGCTTTTCAGATCCAAGCTTCTAGGAAGAGTACTCGTACTGCTGTCATTTCCCAGCTATTATTTAATCTTCAGCTTACTTCAATTTTTTTTCTGAACTGATGAGGCTGGTAAAATCGCTCCTACCTTTATAGCTGTCAAACCTTCAGGCACTGTGGCAACTATTAAGGGCTCTTTGTTCTTCATCTCCATGCAATCCCTCTATCCTAGATCACCTCCAAACTCTCTCTAGCATTCCCTTCTCAGCTGTTTTCTGTCTCCTCTTCAATAGTTGTATTTTCTGAGGACATGACCTAGGCTTTCACTATATGCCCTCTTGGGAAATGTCAACAGCAGTCATGGCTACAAACACCTCTATGCACTGCTAGCTCCTAAGATCCCCAGCCTGCGCTGCCCCTCAGAGTCCCAGAGCCGTGTAATCCACTGACTACCAGCCATCCTCCAGCCCAAGAGCCCGAAGACACTTTACACTGCAATGTGTGAACCCAACATGAGGACCCCTCACGGCTACAGGCCGCTCTGTTAGGCGCCTGCGGTAGAGGTGAGCCTGGAAGCCCTTCCACATCTCTTTTCTTCCCCTCAGTCTCTGGCATCTGCTCCCCTCCCTCCTTCCCCACTCTCCCTGCCCAGCTAAGGTCTCGTCACCTCTTGCTGCACCAGCACATTCACCCCCTCTAACTTTGCCCGCTCTTCATTCCATCTACCTCACACCCCGGTTGGCCTTTCCAGTATGGAAACTCCTCCGTGTCATACGTATAGACAGCAGGGTGGGGCGGGCATGGGTGACTTGGTGAATCACCACAAGTGACCAACAGTTATTGATGGGAGTGTGTCACACACCTCAGGTACGCTGGAACAGGAAAAGAAATTAAGAATCTTTGCCCTCTAGAACTATGTCTATTCTCAAGAGTAATCTAAATAGTCTTCTTTGGATTTATTCCTTATTAAACAACTTGGAAATGCAGAAACACGTGACTGATGGAGAGATTACACTTTCATAGTTGGCTGATGTGTTACAAATGTGAACACTACACTTACAAACAGTACCCAGGCAAGCATCTCGGAAATCCACAGGGAGATCCTACTTGGAAAGTGTGCTGGCGTGTTGCCTGAGTGAGGTGTCACGGATGCATACTAACTGCACCCAGTCACAAGGACCCTAACAAACTTAGTAAATGACACCTCTATTTGGAGTAAAAAGTTTGTACCATTGGGAATCTTCATGAAATCTATCAATGCTTAATTCCCATCAAATTGCTCTGAAATGTAAATCGTTAGTCACGTGTCTTGAACACATTATTTTACACAGTTTAAGGGATATGTGTTCAAGATGTTCATTTCCTAGATATAGTATATATTTTCCAGTTTTATCACAACTAAAAACAAAAAAGGTAAGAAACTTTTTTAAAAAACAAAACTTCTGTAATGTATCTTCATCTTACTCATTTTCCATAGTGATTCTGTGTGGAAGCTGGTTCTTCAAAAGTGTCTTATCACTATGACCAAGCAAATCAAAGTGTTCCAGACACTATATCCTGTATAACAGCACCAACGGCTGTGTTAAATGACAGCGTCAATGCTCACAGACAGAGCAAAACAACAGAGGGGTTGCTGCAGAGCTGGGAGTGAAGAACCTCCTGGCCGTCAACAGGCCCATGCTCGGCAATAGCAGCAAGCGATTTCTCCTCTGAAGTGGGAGACACCCTCATTTTCTTTCCTATGGATGCAGACACCTCTACTTATCCCCTTGGACAGCTGTCTAACAACCACCTTTGAAAAAATTCTGCCTTAAGATACATACATAGCCATGGGACTTCCCTGGTGGCGCAGTGGTTAAGAATCTGCCTGCCAATACAGGGGACACGGGTCCCAGCCCTGGTCCGGGAAGATTCCCACGTGCCGTGGAGCAACTAAGCCCGTGCGCCACAACTACTGAGCCCGTGCTCTAGAGCCTGCGAGCCACAACTACTGAGCCCACGTGCCACAACTACTGAAGCCCGCAAGCCTAGAGCCCGTGCTCCGCAACAAAGAGAAGCCACCGCGATGAGAACCCCATGCACTGCAACGAAGAGTAGCTCCTGCTCGCCACAACTAGAGGAAAGCCCGCGTGCAGCAACGAAGAAGCAATGCAGCCAAAAATAAATAAATTAATTAATTAAAAAAAAAAAAAAAAAAAAAGACATACACAGCCATTCATTCCATCTTAGTTAAAAAAAAACCAACCGAAATGGCTACCAGTAGAAAAAAAGAGGCTCAAGTTTGCTTTAGCTGCCTGAAGTTAGTTTCAGGGTTGAGGAATTATGATAAGACTAGGTGCATCCATTTCTGAGAATGAACACTGAGCTTACAAACCAACCATGCATCAAAAAAAAAAATTCAAAGAGTTCTCCATTTTTCCTAATTATCTCATATAAAATTTAAACTGTTTAATAACAGCACTATCAAAATTTTGAAAAGAAGCTCTACTTACTTTACATTCTTCATTCTGATAAAGACAATTTCTTAGGAGCTGCATGGCAATGCTTAACTCTTTAGTAAAACCATCCTCCTGTTTAAACAAAAAGCAGTTGAAAAATGTGAATAACAATAGCATATTCCACTTTTTACATACAGTAATTCCTTCTCCCGTGGGTCACATTACAATGCAGCTATGCTCTCACTGTGCCTGACCACCATAGCTTTGAGGGAACTGACAGGCTAATGATCTCTGAAAGATGACCATATCTCGAGAAGCGCATCCACCAAGAAAAAGCTATTTCTGTTCTATCAAGCACGGAGGAACTGAGATATATAATAAGCTCCATGTTTCATCTCGATGAAGTGAAGCAGGTACTGACTGGTTTTCAGTCATATCAGGTGTTGGCTGACACTCTCAATGAAGTAAAGGGCCTCTGCATGAGAGGAAAAAGGAAAAGAGGCAAGAAAAGAAAGTGACAAACATATAAGTCCCTGGACCAATGAAATTATCAAATATGGCTTCTTCTTGGTTTCTTATCAAATGCAGCAGAAACTAGTTATTACACAGACCGCTGCAATAATGGTCTTAGAACTCTCTCTATATATATTATATATATATATATATATTTAAATATAATAGATATATTTATAAACATATACACATATTCATTTTCTTGATAAGCCTGTGTGGCAGATCTTTTTAACCATAGTTATTAGTATTAACCATTGCTATTATATAAAAACTGTGTTATTTCCAATAGTCCAGATATGGAAGCAAC
>RJWK010025533.1:0-27623 GCA_004363435.1 Platanista minor | reverse complement strand
CCGCATTTCCACGTCTGTGGATTTTGCTTGTGCTGATGATCTCTGAAATCCCCATCTCCAGACCATATTTTTGAATCCCAGAACCATATATTTTACTGTATGCTTGATATTTCTTTCTAGATATGCCACGGTGTATCTCAAATCCAGTAGGTTCAAAACTGACCTCATATTCATTCTGATGCTCTTAAATGATAGTCACCAGTAATCTTCCCCCCTTTTTTGACTCATTCTATATTAATATAGCCTACCTCCTACTCTTTCTTTTTACTCTCCTCTTATTTCTGTCCCCCACATTTTTCTAGAACTTGTCCTTTTCTGTCCCTGTTGTCTTAATCTGGGACTCATAATTTATGGCCTGGATTACTGTGAGAACTACACCATTGGTTTTTATATTTGTGGTCCTTTCTGCGGCTTATCCTTCGTGTTGCTTTCAGGGTGAGCTGCTTACTATCCTGCTTAAAATAACATAATGGCTCATCATTGCCTTTAATGAAGTCCAAACTCCTTTACTTGGCATATAAATTTCTTTATAATTGCCTCTTCCTACTTTCTCAACCTTGCCCTCCACGCACCTCACTACATACCCCTTTGAATTTATCCACAAGCTTCTGGTTTCCTGAACTGGCATATTCTCTTGTGCCTTTCTATATTGAAAATATTTTATGTTATAGGAATACCCTTTTCCTATTCAGGGCCACTACTATCCCATCATTGCCTTTGTGCAAATTAGAAACGGATTCTTCATCCAGGCAGTCAGTTCTGTGGGTGCTCAGATTGGTGACAGATGGTACTTTTGTGAGAAATAGAAAAAGACACCTCTGCTGTGCTGAAACACCCCATGCTGGGATGCAAGCCTTGGTAAGCTGAATGCTGCCTCTATTTCAGCCTTTTTAACCTCTCTGCTAGGCCCCTGGGCAGTAAGAAATCATACAGTGGAGTGCAGTAGCCTTGCTCCCATCACCTCCTTTTCCTCCTGGAAAGTTCTTGCTTAAGATTGGTCTCTATTAGAATTTCTACCTCTCATTAGACCCATGGTTCTTATCCTTTTATTTGGTCATCAGCCCCTAGGGAAATCTGAAGAAAGCTATGGGCTCACGCTCCATAAAAATGAGCATACTCCTATCAGACAGCTTATTCATGAACCCGAGGTTAGAAACCATATTCCAAATGTTATTCAAATTTTGGCTATAACCTTAACCTTAACCCTAACCCTAACCCTAACCCTAACCCAGGGTGGGTTAGAAGGCACTGAATGAATGTCTGTGGAGCTGTTGAAAGCATTTCCCAGTTGCCCACTTCTGTGCTTTTTCTTTGTATTCATATTACATATTTGCAAACCTCTATTCCCTAACATATTTTACACACTGCCATCATGGCTTTCTTGTCTGTGTTCCCAGCTAGCTTCTGAAATTTGCCAGAGTAGGCACTGCTCTGTTTTTATTCCCAGCATCTAACAGAACGTAGTACTGAGCATATAATAGGCATTTGATAAATGTTTGTTGAATACATGAGATTCAGTGATACTAAATGATTTGTCACTCAGTGATGGTGGACCTAGAACTCATTCCATATTTTTTCGTCTGGACCTCATGTTCTTAGATCTTTTATATTATGTATTTGTATATGTATAAGTATGGTTGGGTGATTCCTTAACTCACTGTTAAGTGGAAAAAAATAAGTAGTCTGACTAAATCTAAGTATTTGGATTAGTGTACTTAAACAGCTACCACAGCGGTAGGTATTGAATACTTAAATACTCCAGTATTTTGCAAAATACTTCTCCATCAACTCTTGAGGGATAAACAGACCTTTGTTGGACAGAATTTAGCTGTTTTTGGAAGTTGAGTCCAATGATAATCTATTAGTGAAGAGATGAAAATCCATGTTCCAATTTCTGACCTTGCTAAAGGAACCCAGCCCTGGTCTCTAAATGCTTGTGTGATTTTCTCACTGTTCTCTAAGTAGCATTCCTAATCCTGGTTTAATCAATATCTACTGCTTGCTTGCTTGCTGTCTTTTACCTCCCGGCCCCCTTTTCTTCCCCCAGAGATGTGGGGAGCTCATCACAATTGACAACTTTTGGTCTCATGAGTCAGGACTTTTTTCTAGATTGAGATCATGTTTATTCAGTTGTATAATTTTCTGTTAGTTTGCTTCCTAGAACTGTGATTCATTAATAATCCAATTGCCTTGTATTATAATTGAATTACAATTGAATTGTATTACAGTTCTCTTGGATTGTAGTAAATTTCCTTTATTTTTTTTCTGAAACTGAAATCATCCATTTTACCTTTCAAAATGGGATGAGTAAATAGTTCTGTGTGAATGAAGACTTTCATGGAAATGAACAGTATGAACAGTTTTTTTCTCTGTTTGGAAGATGGAGCTAAACTTATGTTAGAGTTTGGAAGTGATGATTTCCATTATTCCCTTTTCACAGGTCTTCCTGAGAGACAAGTCCATTTTTTTTTTTTTTTTTTTTTAAAGCAAATCCAGCTGCTTGACTTTTCCCTTGGATTCAATTAAAACTTCGAGTCTCTCCTGTGTTGTAGAACTTGTTTCAACTCCCCATTAAGTTTGTTGTCTAGGAAGTCTACTTGTTTTTCACAGGCAAATTTTAAAAAATGACAGTTGTATCAGAGTAAAAAAACACAAGTGTTTCTGGGTTACTAAGTTGGATTAAAATATGCCAGAGCCATGGTGACAGTAATATCACATGTGAAGTTCTTTATCTCTAGACTCTCCAAACAACTAATTTAAAAAATGAGAGGATTCTTCTATTCAAGTGGATGGCTTTTTTTGGACATTTGCTGTTCAGTCTCTCAACAGCTTTAAGTATCTGATTCTAAGTCAGAAGGGAATTGAATTGGCTTATTGAAAATCTTTTCCTGAATGCTTTATTGTAATATGGAGATATATATGTAGTATCAACTATTTAACCATTTATAAATATATATATATATATATATATACATATTTTGTATCATCTATTTAATCATTTATTATAATTTTAATTTAACATGGTTGGTGTGGAAATTTCATGTTTTCCTTAGAACATTTTGAAAACACTGCTTAAGATATAAATGTTGCTATCATCTGAACTAAGGTAAAAATGTGAAATACTGATTCTGTGATTATACCAATCTCAGAAGTTGGGAGAGGGGTGCCATGGAAAGAACTTGGAGCACCTGGCTTTCAGTGTAGGGCACATGGGTTGTGAGAGGGTTATCACCTTGGAAACCCTGGTAGGTGCCATATTGGACTACTGAGGCCACTTGAGCCTAAAGATTTTGGACCTTGGGTAACTTTAACATCATGATTCTGCTTAAAGCTTTCCTAATAGATTACACTTTGATACTTGAAATTTCAGAGCAATAAACTAGAGGAGAAAAAGAGACTTCAAGAAAACCTCAGAAGAGAAGCTTTTAGAGAACATCAACAATGGTAGATTTATATTTTCAGAACTTTGTACCTTTTACAGACATACTGTTCATTGTGCTTTTAAATTCTAGGTAATAGTAACTATTCAAAATATCTGGTGTTGGATTGTTGACTATTAATTATGTAATTGAACTCTAGAAGTGAGGTTCTAAGTTTGGAGATATCTATACTCATTAAAGTATTCTTTAGTAGTCAACAGATTAGAAAGAATGCTGCCAAATTTGAGAAATTCCCCATTCTAAATAACTTGGAGGGCTTGCTTTTTGGTGATCCAGGTTACTTTTGATTATGAAGACTTCCAAAACACCAATATAAGGAAGATGTTCTTTGAAAGAAGTACCCAAGCAGAATCTAAACTAACTAGGGATTTACCTGATGGACTGAGGACTTATATTTTTGTAAACAAGAATCGAGAAATAATTTCACAATTATCAGCAAAGCTCCCAGTTGGTGGTCATACATCAAGGTACTTTTTCCAGTATGACTTGTGAATTACAGCAGCTAACATGTATAAGGCAACTACTATGTGCTTTATAATGTAGATAATCTACTCTCTTAAACAAGCTTTAAAGATAAGTTTGTGTTCCAGCTCTAAGTAGCTAGGTTACTTGCACACTGCTTAAAACAATAGACAAAACCAAAGATCCATATTTCTGTCCCTAGGTTAATTCCAAATATGGTAGAATTAAAACCAAGCAGATTTGGGTTCAAAATCCTAGCTCCATTCTCCAGCTGTGACCTTGGACAAACTACTAAACCTCTTTAAAGCTTAGTTTTTCTAAAAAAAATTAGGGTTGGTAATATCTCTCCCATTGGCCATTTGTAAGGATTAAATAAAATATCTTATATAGGGCTTCCCTGGTGGTGCAGTGGTTAAGAATCCACCTGCCAATGCAGGGGACATGGGTTTGAACCCTGGTCCGGGAAGATACCACATGCCGTGCAGCAACTAAGCCCGTGTGCCACAACTACTGAGGCTGTGCTCTAGGGCCCGCGAGCCATGATTACTGAGCCTGCATGCCGCAACTACTGAAGCCCGCGGCCCTAGAACCCGTGCTCTGCAACAAGAGAAGCCACCACCATGAGAAGCCCGTGCACTGCAACGAAGACCCAATGCAGCCAAAAATAAATATAAGTACAATAAATAAATTTATTTTAAAAATCTTATAAAAAATGTATTAAAAAAATAAATGGTATATAAGTGACTGAATTTCATCGGGACTTGATATGTAACTTCTTACCGAGGTTCTTGTTGAATGGGATCAGACTGCTTATTTTCTAGAGACTGTTCGGAGATTTCTGGTTCCACCAGAACTAGTCATCGGCCTCCCACTTTCTGTGGACTGCAGTGATGGCCTCCTCTTATCTATTCCCGTCGTTATACCTCATTTGTAGAATTTAAGATCATTCTGATGTTGGGGTGAGCATATGTCACACCCTAAAGTGTGTCCCTCCTCCAAGTACAGCATCCTCTGGTTTTCTCATTCTGCTGAGATTCTCCTGCCTCTACTGTAAGCAACAGTTCCTTGCTTTAAGACTCAGAGGTTGGAATGTAAAAGAAGTTTCTCAGCACTTCACTTTGCCCATTAACAAGTTGGGTACCTGGCCTCCGCTACCCAGACCAGGAAAAGAGTGGGAGATAGAATGGGGTTGGGTGGAAGTGCTAATGAATGATGTATTCCTTCCCCACTTTTGTTCTAAGGCAGACATGGGGGTAAGGAAGCTGGTGTGAAGCTAAACACCAGGAGAAGTTGGCTGTCTTAGAGAGAGATAGAAGGCGGCAGGCAATAGATTAAGGGTTAAGGTATTATTGCCTCCCCCTTCTTTGGTAGAGAATGGATGAGAGTTGATTTCTCGGCCAGTCAGAGGAGTTGAATGCCCCCAAATGCCATGGGGGCATTTGTAGCCTGGAGACACAATAAGAACAAATGTATTTATCTTGTGGCATCCTTGTTTACACTGGAGAAGGGAAGACCTGCTTACCAATGAGGGGTCTTAGGTACAGGACTGGGAAGTTGAACAAGTCCATCCTCTGGGGAGTTTTAAACATTATAAAGTGAAGGATGAGAGATTCTTGGAGTTTTAAAGGATGTGGGAGATTGTGTGTCATCAAACCTTTTTTTTTCTAGTCCTCCAGCTTCTTGCGTTTGTGTTTTACTGAATACTAGAGATCATCCTTTTTCTTTTTCTTTTTTTGCAAAGAAAGAAGAGTTCTACCCTCAGGCACCTCACACACTATCAGTGGAGCTGAATTCAATTACACGCACATTTCACTCTTGATCTTTCTTCTGCTTATCATAAAAGTCCCAGTTAACCAAGAAAAAGAGAAGTTGGCGAAAAATGAGAAGCATCTCAAATTGATTGTTAAAGCCTATTGAGAAACACAAGAAGAAGTATATGTGTGTGTTTTTTATTTTATGTTTTTATTTTTATTTTTTTATTTTTGCGGCACACGGGCCTCTGTGGCATGTGGGATCTTCGCGGACCAGGGCTCAAACCCGTGTCTCCTGCATTGGCAGGCAGATTCTTAACCACTGCGCCACCAGGGAAGTCCGAGAGCTCTTCGAATTTTAACAGCACAAAGTTTTCACTAGACCAACCAGGCTGTTCCCTATTCCATCCCCTTCACCAAAAAATTAGATTCTCCTGAAGCTGTCAAACTAAGGATCACAGAATAGAAACACAAATAAGGAATTCTTTCAGTGCTGTGATGTGTGTTTCAAATAGCAGACTAGGAGTGGTGTTCTTTGTTTTGTTTTGTTTTCTGTAGAGAAGGGCAACCATGGACTTGAGCAGACTGTAAATCCAAGTTGCTGGGGAAAAAGCTCATGATATCATCCTGGGGCACCACCATGAGAATCTTAATGTATTCTTTCTTACCACCTTGTTCCTGACTTCGTTCGTTTGCTTCTGATTATCTTTAGTGTTGTCAATTATTTAGCTAACAGGCAGAAAACCAGGCTTTTATTGACATCCAGAGGGACTCTCCTGAGTGTAATAGTGAAAGCAGTTTATTGAATGCCTGTGGGGTTGCTTTCTAATTGTATGCATTAATCTGCCCATGCAAGCTGGCTGAAAATACACAAGCAGATTGCATGTGCAGATGGAGCACACGGGATGGTTTTTATGAGAAGACCTCTGGAATGTACTTCGGCAGTACTGTCTTTACCTTGAAAATCAAATGACTGTGACTATTTCAATTGGTGGCTGAGAACAGACCAGATTAATGGTGCATTAAGTCTGCTATTCTGGCTGGGAATAGACTCAAATTTCACAGTAGAGAGTTAGTTCTAGGATTCTTGAGCATGCAGGTGAAGGGTAGAAATAGGCTTCTAATCTTGGCATAGTTTTCACCATTATTTTACTCTGTTATTCTTTACTACTTATAAAAAGACAAATGTGATTTTTCAGGATGGCCTTTTTAATTAGTCAATATTACTGGTAGATTTGAGGATTTGAAGTAACAGTTAATAAACCTATGTGTGTGTGTGTGTGTGTGTGTGTGTGTGTGTGTGTGTGTGTGTGTGTTTTGTTATAATCAAAGAAAGGATGTTGTGATTTAGATTATTTAAATTTCAGCATTTGAAATTTAAATGGTAATTTATTTTGAGTCATAGTCATCTTTCTCACCATGTGGTTTTTGGATGGATGTCGAGACAGATTTGAATTTTGAGCCCATGTAACGAGTTATGGGGGTTAGGGTAAGATGTGAATGGGGCAATCAGATGCATTTTGGGTGCAGGTGTTAGGAAAATCAATGTTCTCTTAAGGATTTGCTGGAGAGATGAGAATTGGGTATATTATAAGCATTTACAATTTTAACTCACATCTAATAATCATTTAATCTAATAGATTGTACATTTGTATAGTTTTAAAAATATACAAAATGCTTGGCTCTTTTAAATGTTATTTCAAAGTAATAAGCTGCTGTATTATTGAGAACCTATGGAGTGTCAGCAGTGTTAGGCATATTATATACATTTTTTCATTTAATGTTCAGATCAACCCTATTAGGGATATACCATCTTCATTTTACAGGTGGAGGGTTGAGTAATTCAAAGTCACAGACATAGTGAGCAGTGCAGCCAAATCTTGGTCTTGAGATTTGGAGGACCAGGGATAATGAGTAATTCAGAGGTGTGCTGTACTCACAAGGTCAGGATTATCAGGCTAGGGTGGGGGTGATAAGCCCTGTAGCTACACCAGGGGCCTGTGGAGAAGACTGTAGAATAGGTCAGTTCACAGATAAAGACTTGGGCAAAATTGACTTCTGATTCCTCCAAGGAAGATCTAAATTTTGCCTGCAAGAGACAAAAGAAAAAATGAGGAAGTATGTCTGCTTTCTCTGATTTTCCTCAGACCCGAAGGACATCCTTTTCCAGGTCCAACACTGGATTAATTCCACGGTTAAGCTTCCTGTAGGGTCCATGGGCTTTTGTGAGCTCTCCTGGCTGGACTGTACTTCTAGGTACCAATATTTTCAGGGGAGAAGGAGCTCAGTTCTTAAAACCTTGGTTGAAAAAGCCCTTGGAACCAAGCTCGTTCCAAAGTAGGACCTTCTTATTTCTAAATTGCCAAGCACCACCATGAGCTCAGCCTGCCGACGGTAATGTTGGGAAGTTTTCTTCATTTCCTCCTTGGAACCACGCATCTCTTTAATTTCCATTTGAATGATAGTGTGATTAGTTCCCAGGAGGCACATCTTCATCTGTTTTAGTTTTCTAGAGCTGAGGATCCAGGCAGGTCTGCTGAATATGCACACTTAGGTTCCAAGTTTGTCTTCTAATATGCTCACTAAACTTCTAATGCCCTTCGAGGGAGCTTCCAAAAGACACTTAAGGGCTAAATTGATCCTTTATCCATATGGTAGGCTTAAATCCAACCTCACATTTTATAATCCCAGTAAGGTGAACAGAAAGTCATCCTATTCATAACTTTCTATCTTATGCTAATGAAGTGAAGTTACAGGTACAAAAATCCTCTATTTTGTTCAGAATGAGACTGGACAGTTTATGAGAAATCTGAGAGAATCCCTGTCTACTGAATGTTAAATCATGTTGATGGTTAAAATTTCTACCCACTATCAATTCTTCCTGCAGATGTCCTAGTGAATGTTAACTCATTTTCATGCCCACTGCCACTACCTTCATATAGGTATTTATCACATGCCACTTGCATTATGGCTTCTGTCTCCTTGTCATCCTCTGAGTTACTGGAATGGCTTTCTTACTCTCTTTGCCAACAGTCTCTTTTCTCGATTGTCTTATATGTTTGTCAGATTTCATTTTCTATAGCACAGCTTTTGTCATGTCACTATCCTATTCCAAAAGCCTTGACTATTTCCCATTGCTTATGAAATAAATTCCAAATTCTCTAGCCACACGATGGGGGAATTGTGAGCCGCCTTAGTAAGAAGATGTCAGAAAGGACTGATTGGGTTTGGGCCCCTGTCAGGTTGATTTCGGGAGAGGGTTTGAGGAAGCAGGGTTTTGTTCTGGGTTGGCTCTTATCAGGAAGCAGGGGTAATAGTGATTGGGTATCAGGTATTTTTTTTTTTTTAACTTTTTTTTATATTGGAGTACAGTTGATTAACTGTGTTGTGTTAGTTTCAGATGTACAGCAAAGTAGGTATCAGGTATCTTAATCTTATTTAAAAGGAGGGAAGATACTTTTAATTAATTAATACTGTAATTGATAAATAAGCAGTAGTCACTCCTATTAGCCAAAGTGTTGGGGGTGTTTGGTCACTTTTGTGGTTTAGACAAGGCTCATGTATCTTTCTTTGTTCAGACATATCATGGAGTGGTCTTTCTTTTCCATGATTCATCATCATCATAAAGTGACCTCCTCTGATATTGATATTGTGTGAAATTACTTTCAATAGGAGAACACCAAGGCTTAGCTGTGGGTGCCAGGGCAGCTCCTGGATGCCAGGAACAGCTTCTGTCTTTTTCAGGATGTAGTTAATAATTGGTTAAAGATAAAAGTTGACTGGTACCTTATTTACAAAAGAGTTTCACTTAAGTATCTCATCATTGGAACCTGGTACCATCAGTGCTCCTCTTGGGAGGGTAGATCTAGGATCAGACTGCCTGCCTGGTCTCAAACTTTAACCTCTCTCCTAACATTGAGCCTAGGTTTCCTCATATATAGCATGGGGTGGGGCTAATATTTGCTAACTCGAAGATTAATCAATATAACCCATGTAAGAAATCTAGCACAGTGCTTGGAGGGAGAGGGTGGAGTATAAAGGAACTCCAAACAAGGATGGCAGAGGAAGAAGTAAGAGAGAGGGGCCAGGTGACTCTGGCCTTTATCTCCAAGGGTAGAGCCTAAGAACTTTTGGACACACGAGAAGACCCTGGGGCCTGGAAAGTGCTCCTGGTAAATGTACTATACCTGGGGGAATATGTGCCTCCCCCTCCCCCCTGCCAGCCTGGAGACAAGCTACCGGCACAGCCTGCACACAACTTTATCACTTTTGTGTGAGTTCTAAGATCTTTACTGAAAAAACACCTGCCACAAAATAAACTCTGGGCTGACAAATAAGGAGTCCAAGAAAGAGGGAGATGTAAGATATCAGACCAATTATGAATAAAGAAGACAATGACATTTACAGCCAAGTATATGATTAGCTTTTTTCTTTTTCTTTTTTATTATTAAGAATCAACATGATGAAATTAAAATCATGGAGGATTTCAGTGCTATGGAAGAGGCACAAGGGAGAGAGAAGGATAGGAAGTAAAACAATTATTTTTTTTGCGTGAGTGAATGCTAGTGAATTCCAGATATTGATAGAAAAAAGTAAGTAATTATGTGTTTATTATATGTTTATAATAAATATCCTATTTGTATTATATGTTTATAATAAATATCCTATTTGTATGTACAAATAGGATATATAACAAAAACGTAAGAGAAAAATCAAATGAAAAATGATAATTACAACAAAAGGCAGAAAAAAGGGTGGAAGTTTTATAAGCAACAAGACAGCAATCACAAAAAAGGTATATAGGCTAAATTTCCTAGTTTAAAAAAAAATTACTGAATAGCCAAAAAAAAAAAAAAAAAAAAAAAAAAAAAAAAAAAAAAAAAAAAAAAAAAAAAAAGCAAAAATCTAGCTATATGCTACTCTAAGAGATATCTATAAAACAAAAGAGTTGGAAAACAAAGGCATGGAACATATATCCATAAATGCTAATAAAAGAAGGCAGATGTAGCAATATTAATATGAGACAAAATTGAATTCAAGATGAAAAGCATTCAACAGGATAAAGAATATATTATGCACATAAAATATGTAATCCCGAAGATAATGTGAACTGTAAATATCAATATAGATTTGAAATATATGAAACAAAAACTGCTGAAGTCTGTAATATAGATTATGGATTTGTCAAATTTTCCTTTTATTCTCTGTAGAAATTAATAGGTCATCATGTGAACCAAAAAACTTCATAAGGAATAGAGGATATGAATAACAATGACTTGGCATGATAACATAGACACAATTACAAAGTGTTGTACCTAGTTTATGAAAATACCTCTTCTTTACAAATATGACTTAACTACCATTGGCCATGACTAAGGCCTCAAAGACTCTCAGTAAGTTCCAAAAATACCCCCAAATCCTATAAAGCCACTATTCCTAAGAAAAATGTAATAAAATTAGAAATTAAGCAATAAGAAATTTTAAAGTCTATCCACTTAGAAATTTTTTCTAATTACCTTTTTAAAGGATTGTTAGGTTACCATCTGTCACCACACTAGACTTATTGCAGTGATCATTTCATAATGTATAAAATATCAGGTCACTATGTTTTATACCTGAAACTAATATAATATTGTATGTTAATTATTATTCAGTTAAAAAATAAAAAAATTAAAGATTCAGGTTCCCTGGGAGGATGGAGAGAGACTATTAGGATAAAATATTTTGAAACCAAAACTGAAATTACAAATTACTTTGGGATAAGAGAATGTAAATTTTAAAGTATTCCACATTAAAATCCATGGGATGTGACTATAAAATCATTTAGAAGATGCAGAAGTTTAAAAGCTTTTAGAAAAAATGGAAATAAAATAACTAAGCATTTTACTAAGATAAGATTATAGCCATAAAATAAATACAAATAGAAGGGAGGAATAAATAAAGGGGAAAAAGTGATGGAGTTGAAGAGAAAAATTTATCATCACTAAATTAAACCAAAAACTAGGTTTTTTGGAAAATTCTGGGAAAATAGATAAACTTTTGACTTGTCTGAGTAAGGAATAAGGAAGAACTCCAAGGATACGAAAGGAAGTATAACCAAAATTCGAGAAGAGAAATACTATGTCCTACTTCTGTTAATTTTTTTAACCCAGATTTCCTAATTTATTTCCTAGGAAAATATATGCTGTTAGACTTGAAACCTGAATAGAATAAAAACTCTAAATGGAAGGGAAAATGTAGTTTGATCTCACCTAAAAAAGACACTAGGCCCAGTTGGTTTGAAAACAGAAGAAGAAGGTAACTTTCTCAGTAAAGTCTGGAACAGGATAAGAAGGGCATTTGCTATTTATCACTGATACTGATTTTTAGATAGAAAATTAGAGAGAGTTTCTATTTCTAACAAAGAATTTAAATATTGGAAAGGAAGAGATATAATATGTGCCTCTGATTGCTCACCTAAAACCTCTCAAGGAAATCAACTAAAAAATTATTAGAACTAATACAAATAGTTCGACTATCATGAATGAATCTAAAATCAATAGGCAAACACTTCTGTCTTTGCACCGTCAGACACACCATCAAAAGCTCATTATAAAATATAACTGAAAGAAAAATTTCAGTTACAATAATCATCCACACTGTAAAACAGGTGAGTATAAGTCTAATAGACCTATATATAAAATAAAATACCTAAAATAAAATGAAAATATTAAATGTAGATCATCTATTTACTATAGAAGAGAAAAAAATCGACATTGTAAAGATAATTCCACTCTTATTCATATGAAAATTAAACAGGACCTTCTGTGAAATTTGATAAAACATTTTTAAAGAGAAAATATTAAAAAAAAAATAGACAAACCTGAAAAACTGAAGGGACAGGGAGAAGCTTGTACCAGGTATCGTATACAACATAGGTATGGTAGTAATAACAAAGTGTTATTGGCATTGTAATAAATAAATTTAGTGAATGGGAGTCTACAAATAGACCCATGGATATATGGGAATTTAGTATTTAGGACTTTAGCTATTGATAAAGGTACTTGTTCAATCAGTGTCAAAAGGACAGATAATTTGACAAATTGCACTAATTCAGCACAATTAGAATGTAATGAAGAATGCTTTTATAATTTTGTGGTAAAACTCCTTTCTACGCTATATACACAACTTGGAAGCCATAAGAGAAAAAATACAGATTTGACTACAGATAAAACCTATGATAGATGACGTAATGAACTACGTTACAAGTAAGTGATAGTCTAGGAGAAAACTATTTGCCTCAAAAATAATGGGCAAAGGCTTAATTTCACAAAGAAGCCTTACAAATTAATAAGAAAAAGGCAACTCTAGAAAAATAGGCAAAGGGCTTGAAACAAATAGTTAAAAGAGAAGAAATATAAATAAATGAAATATTCAGCTTCACTAATCAGAGAAACACAAATTTTTTATTTATTACACTGGTAAAAATATAAATGTATTTGGTAATATCTCACATTAGGAAATGTGCTTTCATTTATTCAACAATATGTACCCGGTATGTGTCAAGCACTATACTAGGTTAGTATATACTAGGTTAGTAAGTTCTTAGTATGTACTGTGAATATCACTGAGTCACGCTCCTGTTGCCCTCCCTCTGTCTAGGCCCACTTCACTCATTTATATCACCGTCTGCACCCTGCAGTCATTGGCATTTGTGTGTCAGCTGACAGGAGGTGAGAGAAGGAAAAACTGCCCCATTCACTCCCAGCAAGATAAAAAGAACCAGGGAGAGATTTGTCAGTGGTATTTTTTCAGTGAGGGTACCTTTTAAATTATGACTATTTAGCTTTAAAATCGGTAGTTTAACATTTTTATTAGTGTGTTCTTTTTTTTTTTTTTTTTTTTTGATGTGGACTATTTTTTTAAAAATCTTTATTGAATTTGTTACAATATTGCTTCTGTTTTATGTTTTGGTTTTTTTGGCCCCAAGGCGTGTGGGATCTTAGCTCCCCGGCTAGGGATCGAACCCATACCCCCTGCATTGGAAGGCAATGTCTTAACCACTGGACCGCCAGGGAAGTCCCTATTAGCGTGTTCTTATGTGTCTTGTCATGGTGCAAAGTTGGCGGTTACCTGGTGGGTAACCAGGTAGAGGAAGGTGCGTAGCACCTTGTAGCCCTGGGGTGTGATTAGTGGCAGGAGCCTGATTCACAAGCTCCTACAGATCTAAGTGAATGTTTTTAAGCGTATTCTTTTTTAAAATCCTTGCTGTTTATCGATTTTATATATGGTACTGTGCATCTGTTAATCCCATACTGCCAATTTATCCCTCTCCCCCCTTCCCCTTTGGTAACCAAAAGTTTGTTTTTCATGTAAGCTGATTCTTCCATGAACGTTAGAGACCCTAGTTGTCTTTTCTAACTATTTTTTTTAAAAGCCTTATAGGAATTATCTTTGCATTTCTGTCCTATTTAAGTGAGCCAACAGACACACACTTCACTCTCTCTGGCCTTTCCCGTATATTTTATCCTTTCAAAAAGGTAAAAAACTTTTTGATTGATGAATCTCCATTAACATTAATATTCCATCATATTGCAATCTAACCAGCCATATCCCTTTCCTTCCCTGACTTTCTCACCCTCAGTTTCTCCTTCCAAACCCCTACCTGTCCCCAAACTACTGGGATAAATGAGGTTACGTTTTTATACTCTGGGCCTAGGCAGCTCCTAGCTAGACCTGATACCAAGACAGCTTAAGGATGGGTGGCTTCCTCCCCTTTCCCACATTCTCCTCCCCTGTCTAAGGTTCTGAAATAACTACGATGCCTAGCTTAATCCTTGAGAGTTCTATTCTGCTACTCTTCCTCTTCCTCAGCTCTTCTTGGCCTCTTCTTATGTACTACTTGTGGAACTGATGACCTAAATTGAGAGATAATTCTCTTGTATATATAAATTTATGTTGTATTACTAGGGTCGGCTAATTGCTGTGATCAACAGACCTCAAAATAAGTAGTTACTTGAGCATTATTATTATTTTTTTCTCATGTAAGACATGGGCGAACAGGTTTGAGAGGAGACCCCCTCCACTCAGATATTCAGGCACCAAAAACTGTTAGCAGGGCTACCACCTCCAATACACAAACGACTTCCAACTTTGTGCTGGGGTTTGCCTCTGTTCCAGACAGCCAGAAGGAGGAGGAGAATGTATGGAGGTGCATGCGTAGGAAGCTTATTATTAGTTCATCCTGGAAGTGGTGTGCATCACTTCCTTCCTCATTCCACTGGTCAAAACTCAACCACATGGCCAGCCTTAGCAGTAAGGGAGGCTAGGAAATGTAGTCAGGTTGTATGACTAGAAGAGGAGAACTTCCATTTTGATGGATATTTAGCAGTCTCTGCTACAATGGAATTATGTCCGGGTGATGCTACCCTGAAGAGACATTTTAGGATAAGCCATAGGCATCACCCTAAGAACAAGTGTCATAAGTTGGAGATGAGTTAAGTAAATCTTCAAGACCAGTCTGTTATTGGTGGTCCATCCTCAGTTGTTCTATGGAGAATAAAGGAAGGGATCCTGTTTTTATGCCTGGGTCAAAGTGATAAAGTGGGAGAGGAGCACCCCCCTCAGTAGGTGGCAGAGTCACGGTGGTGACAAAGAAAGAACCCCAGTGAAAAGGTGATTCAGTGCTAGAGTCCAGGGTTCTTAGTTTTGTTGGATTTCCCCTCCAGTAGGTGTTCCTCCTTTTGCCCCTCAAGGAAGTTCATATATTTTGTTTTTATTAAGTAACGACCATAATTACCTACAGGAATTCCAATCCAGTTCAGCCAGTGTGTGGAATTTACAGTATTGATAGTAGAAAAATGCCATTTAGCCTGGTAACTTGGAACTTGTTTGTGTAGTTAATCACTTGGGAGTTATCCACCATTCTTCACAGGCCCCTACTTGTATGCCTCTGAGAGTCCTGTGGCCCTGTCATTATGATTTGATCTTGTGGCATGAGTGGGGCAGTGATCGTTGGCACAAAGGCCGTGCCTGGTGGTTAGCAACCCAGCCAGCTTAGCACTTGGCATTGGCAGGTAAGAAGCAACCGTTGGAACACAATGCAGGGCGGCCAGCCTACTTGGTCTGAAGCCCCTTATTTGCTTATTATCATGGCGCTTCTTTTTCACTGCTTTCTCCCGTGGTCTGCTCCCAGCTAAGGATATTCAGAAATCTCAGCCAACGTCTGGCAATACTCTTCTTTTTGCACTTTTGACTGATGGCTTCATAAAGCCCCAGACAGTGGGGCAGCTTCCAGCTTCTGCGACTTCATTAGTCTCCTGTCTATTCTGGGCAAGATAAGCAATCCTAGACAAATGGAAAGCCTGCTTGTCTCAGCTGCTGAAGCCTTGTGTTTCTCAGGGTTATGTTTGTCGCTTAACTTTCAGCTCTTCCTTTCCCAGCTCAAGCTTCTGACCTTGTTCAAATGCCATGTTCTACCTAAGTAATTATTTGAAGTGATATTGGCATCTGTTTAACTTCTAATTCCTTTTTTGATTCCACCCCTCACTGGATACCATTTATTTTTACCAGACCATTTGTGTCTCCTTTGATGCCCATGCCCTAAATGCTTGATAAATTGGGTCTGAGCATCAGCCTAAAGTATTAGGGGGAAGCAGAGGGATGACAAAGAAGGAAGCAGAAGGGGAGCAGGCTGCAAGGGTCTGGTGCAGTATAAGTCTGGCCTTGCTGAGCTATTTGATTGTGAATATGGAGTAAGGGGATCAAAATCCCACAGATTACATGGGGAAAGGCCAAAGGAACAGGAATTCATCACTGGTGAGCAGAATGGGGCAGTTGTTACAGTAAGGACTGGGAAACAATTCCAGTATTCATGCTTGACATACATGAGGGGAGGAACTGGGATGATGGTGTGGATTTTTAAGGAAAAAGCAACTTATTAAAACAGAGGATTCGTCTAGGTCCATCTATCACAGTCTCTCAGAGCTAAAAAGAGATTCCAGAAATACAGACCAGAACTGGCAGCACTTCTTACCTTCCGTGGAAGGTACAAATCAAGTATAAAGGGGTGTGTGTGTGTGTGTGTGTGTGTGTGTGTGTGTGTGTGTGTGTGTGTGTAGGGAGAGAGTCCGTTTTTGCTTTCAGAATTCCAAAGGGGTCCATGACTCATAAATAGTTAAGAGTTATGGATTAGCAGCTCTCTGTATCCTGAGAGTAGTCAAAGCACGAGGGCAGTGAGATGATTAGGAGAGAGACCCCTGGAGGGTGAAGGGCCTAATATGACACCAGTGTGGAGTGAGGTGTTGTAGGGGAGGGATGTTCCACAGCCCTACAGTGAAGTCTGTCACGCTTTAAATGTTCAGATAGGAGATTAGGGCCCCATACTGTGGAATCTGAGAGGACATTTATCTCCATGTCAAAGTACACAAAGCAGAAAAAAATGAAATCATAGGTTCATATTCCACAAACCTAGTTTTACATTTTTCAAACTATGAATGCAGTCTTGCAATAGCATTTTGTTTTGATTTTCTACTCTACCGTGTCCGCAAACTCACCCTTTGTTCTACCTAGGACGCTTTCAGCCATCCCCCAGTAAAAGTCTAGGCTAGTACCCAAAGGCACAATAAATCATGATAGTTCTACTTTTACGAAGGCACTAACACCTATTTGGGTTGTGCTAGCAAAAGTGCTGAGTTCTTGAGAAGACTTGACACACAGTTGCCATACAGAGGTACCTGTCCAGTGGCTGTTTGTGACCCACATTCTTCAGCTTGGGTAAGTGGAACGTCATGCAGGGTGCCATCTGGCACTTTCTAAGGTGGATGGAGATTAAGGCCAGAGAGTGACCTGTACAGCATAGAATTTTGGAAGTAAAGGCAGGTGATCTGAGCTGAAACTTTGGCCTCAACTATTGTCTCAGCTGTAAAACAATGCTTGTACTTGTTGCCAACATTACGGACTGAGCATCAACCTCTGAAAAACCTTTGACCTCACCCAGTCATCCGTCCATCTATCCATCCCTCAAATTTTTATGTTTATATCAGGTCTACCAGGCACATACAATTTCTGCCTTAAGAAGGACCTTAGTCAAGTGAAGGAGAAGACCAGGTATAAAGCACAGGGGTGAGTGTAGAGCATGTAGCAGTTGGAAAGCTGAAGCTTAAAAGATGAGCCAGAAGAGAGTCTTTCCAGGTGTCAGAAATTAGAAGCAAGAATTAAGGTATAATGGCAAGAGAAAGCACGGCTGTGTTAGGGATGAGTTTTGTGCAGCCACAGTCTAGAAGGGCAAGCTAGAGGGCTGGAGAAGAAATCAGGAGCCATGAGGAGAGTTTCTCATCTGTGGAAGTCTGGGATGGTTCATTGTGTGGGCTGTCTTGGGTAGTGCAGGATTTGTAGCATCCCTGACCCCTGGTACGAGATGCTATCAGCAACTCCTGGACATTGAGGAGTCCAGAGATGCCCAACATTCCAGAGATGCCCAACACAGGAAGCTCGTGGTGCTTCTGGTAGAACGCCACTGCAGACATGCATATGCCACATTGGAAAACTTGAACCTCATTCTGTCAGTACTGAAGGTACTGAAAAGTTTTAAACAGGAAAGCTTCAAGGTCAGATGTGCATTTTAGCTGGATCACTGGTAACCAGGTGAAGGATGGGTCTGAAGTAATAGAGAGGTCTCTGAGACTCCTATATTAGCCTCAGCAAGCAACGATGAAGACCTGAAGTAAGGTGGTGGGTGAGAGGATGGAGATGAGAGTGCAGGTCAGAGAACCACTTAGGAGGTGAACAAGGCAGGGCGTGGTTACTGACTGACCAACTTGGGGCAAAGGAAGTAGTGTCATTAAGGATGACCGTCGGAAAGGGTTGTAGTTGAAAGAAAAGATTGGTTTAAGTTTTAAAAAGTCTTAGCTTTTCAGGGTTTGGGCAGGTAAATGACAGGTTGTTAGAGACATCTGGTCTTCCTCTCCACCCAGCACCTTTTCTCTTTAGTGACCACATTTTAAAATGTCAGGAAGACATTAGGACACTCCTTGGGAAAAAGTCATTCTCCTCTTACCTACAAACCTCTAAATGCTTCTTCTCTTTTCTGTGCTTCTAAGGCGGTGTTCCAAAGTCCAAATTTACTAGTGTGGGCTCCACAAGTCACATCAAATCCATCATCCCTCTCCCCTCATTGCAGGGCGCTGGAGGAAGGAGTTGAGAAGCCGTAGGTAGTAGAATTAAACCCCGTGTAGAGACGCTCCGTGACATCTGTCTGGATAGCCTTTTCATGATGGGGGAGGGGAGGGAAAACAGGAGTTGGCTAGCTTTACCACCTGGGTGTTTGGCTGGCAGGATGGTCTTGACTTCTGTTTGAGGGCTTCTTGAATTCTGTGGTTGAAACACCTGTGTGCTCGCTCTATTGATTTTGGCTCGTTTCTTCAATTTAACAAGGTCATCATGGAATTTTAATAGTGTTTTCCAAGGCGTTAGTAATCTCTCCCAGAGCTGCATTTTCTGTGGATTGATTAGTGCCTTAGTCATAAGATCCTCAGAGCTATTAATAGGAAATATGGAGCAGTATTGGCTCCTTACCAACAGCATTCAATAGCTGCTCCCGTTTTGACACCAAACTATTAATAATTTGTGGGTGTTCAATATATTTAACTGACTTTTTACCCATACTGTATTCTTCTCATACTGTCTGATCCATATGCATAGAAGTCCTCAGAGAATGCACTGCAGAACCATTTTTTAATGCTTTAGGAACATCACATATGTACATGACACTTCTGAGAAGTTAAAAGAAGACACCTGCAGTTTGCCTTAACTGTGGTCAGTGCACAGAAGGTGAGCACTGCATGGTCTCCATCTAGGTCGGGCGTGAGGAGCCGCAGTCTCAAGTGTTTTTAAACACAATTAAAATTTTACTACATAATGCAACTTTCCTGAGAAAACTGTTCTTCTTACACTTATTTAAATGTGGGGCTGCCATGGCAGATGGGAATTTAATAAATGCCATATGACGATGTCAGTGAAAAAGACAAGAAGAAAATTCCTGTGGGTGTCACACAAGAGAACTTCAGACAAGAAGAACTTACAGTGTCCACTCACACATGGATGAATATAGTTCTCTGTACCGGGGGTGGGTGTGGAAGCAGAAGTACCAGCATCATCATACCCTCCCCAGTCCTGATCACTGAATGTTTCCAGTTGTACAATTAACGTACAAGCCGTCTCTGGTTTGCTTCCCCCTGCCTCTTCTACAGGGACTAGTAATTTAAAAACAACCTCATCCTGTTGTTCCACTGCCCAGTGGCTCCCTATATCTTCAGGGATCAAGTCAAAATGCCTTAGCTTAAGCACAAAGCCCTCTCTGCCCTCTGTCCTCCTGTGCCTCCATTCTCCCCTACCTCCCACAACTCACCTCTCTGTGGTCCTGCGGTCTAGGTCTCTGCTGCTCCAAGTGTGCTCCAGGGACCAGCAGTATAAGCATCACCTGGGAGCTCCAGACCTGAATCAGAGCCTGCATTTTAACACGGTCCACAGGTGATTTGTGTGCACCTTAATGTTTGAGGAGCACTGCTCTCTAATTCCCGCCTGTCTAGCCATAGCCTCTCGCTTCCACTACTCTGAACACTCAGTGCAATTTGCTTTAATTTTTTTACCCAGGTGTCACATGACCTTTAAAAAGTCAACACTGAAAGGCGTACGTCCCTTGCATCCCTTCAATCCTACCTCCATTTCAATTCTTTAAGCTCCTTGTATTACTTTTCCATTGCTGCTGTAATCATGTTTTGCCAGTTTAGGGGCTTAAAACAACACAAATGTATTCTCTTGTAGTTCTGGAGGTCAGAAGTCAGTCATGAGGAAGAAAGGACTGAAGTCAGGGTGTCAGTAGGGCTGGTTCCTTCTGGAGGCTCGAGGGGAAATCAGTTCCGTGTCTCTTCCAGCGTCTCTTGGCTGCCACCATTCTTTGGCTCCTTGGCACGTGGATCACTTTAAGCTTGACGTTTCAGCCTCACCTCACCGTCTCTCCACACTTTGACCTTCTCGCCTTCCTCTTATAATGGCCATTGTGATTATATTGGTTCCACCTGGATCACACAGGCCCACATCCCGGTCTCGAGAGCCTCAATTTCTGCAAAGTCCCTTTTGCCGTATAAAGTATAACATTGACAGCCTCCAGGGATTAGGACGTGGACATCTTTGGGGGGGGCCATTATTCATCCCGCCACATTCCCTTAGCTGTTGTGTCTTTTGTTATTTGGCTCTGAATATCTGTTAACGTGTATGTTGCTATCTCTTGATTAATCAGTGTTAGATCTTATTAATTTCTTTCCCCCATTCTCCCAGTATAATCATTCAGTATTTCAGGCTTTCCTTTATTATGACTCCGAAAATATTTTCTCACTGCCAAGCCAGTTATACTCTACATTTTTTTCCTTTCAAAACTTTGAAAAAATTTCATTTTATCTTTGCATTTTCTTAGTTTCCTTTGAACATTTGATGGCCTTCCTTTAGCGTTTGTGATTGTTCTACAAAGTGCCTCTTGATGAAAATTTCCACACAATTTTCCACTTTGTGCCTGTCAGATAACTTGTCAATTTTGGGTTTCTTTCCCTTCTGGAAATGTCCCTCCTCTCTTCCTCCTCCCTCCTGACTTAACCTGTGCTGGTTGCTCTTTAAGCCTCCTACACAGCTGTGGTTCTGGGACTGTCCTTTCACGGAATGATTCCCAACCGCATCTGTACATTGGAATCACCTGGGGGGCTTTAACGTTCCCTGATGCCTGGGTTGCACCCCCTGAGCTCCTGCTGTACTATGGCCTGGGCTTTAGGCTTTTAAAGCTCCCCAGGTAATTCTACTCTGCAGCCAAGGATGAGAATCACCGCTGTAACATCATCCGGGGAGTTGCTTTTGTTGCTTTCCTGTGTGTTGGGTTCCCTGATTTCTGGTTCTCTATTTTTTAAATTTATTTCTTTGTTTTGGTGGAGTATATTATTTAGTAGCTCGCCAAGAGAAGATGTATGTTCAAGCCCTTGCATGTCTGAAACTGTCTTTATTCAGCCCTCACACTTAGCTTGCAATTTTCTGTTAAGTATTCCAAATTGCAAATAATTTTCCTTTAGCGTTTTGAAAGCATTGCTCTTGTAACTTTGAGTTATTTGTTCCTGAGAAATCCAAGGCCATCTGAATTTCAGTTCTTATATGAGGTCTTTTCTCTGCTTCCCCTGGAAATAATTTAATACCTCCTTTTTTCTGATATTCTGTAATTTCATATTGTGCCTTAGTGGGAGGGTCATTTTTATTCATTTTAAGTCTGGAAACTTATCTCTAGTTTTAGATGATTTTTTTGTGTTATTTCTTTGATTTATTTCCCTTCATTTTCTCTTTATGGGATTCTTATTATTCAAATCTTAGGCCTCCTTGATTTATCTTCTTCTTTTTTGTAAAAATTTTTTCTCCTCTAATTTACCTTTGACTACTTTTTTCCCCTTACTTCCTGGCATACTGAGCTAGAAAAAAACCCCAGTCCTTTCTCTCCTGAGTGTCTCCTTTACTCCTGCCCCACTGACACACACACAATACTTCTGAGGCCAGGTGTGTGTGGTGTTTTCCCCACCAAGCAGTCCTGCAACACCAGCTGGGTGTCCTACCATTCAACTCAGTTCTGACACTCTCTGCCTGGTGATAGCGTTAGATTCCACAGGGTAAGGACTCAGTCCCACGAGACTGCTCCTCACTTCAGATGCCAGTCACAAGTGGTAGGTTCCCAGGGTACCCACAACTTCTGTCCAACTTGGCCACAAATCACAAGTTCCCACAACCTGCGCCTGAGGTTTACTGAATTTACTAGAGCCACTCACAGAACTCATACTACTATATACTTACTTATGTTTACCAGTTTATTAAAGAGTGGATACAGATGAACAGCCAGATGAAGAGATACATCGGGTGAGGTCAGGGAGGGTCCCGAGTGCAGGAGCTTCTGTCCCTGTGGAGTTGGGGTGTGGTCACCCTCCTGGTATATGGATATGTTCACCTACCTAACAGTACCCTGAACCCCCATGCCTCTGGGACTTTTATGGAGGCTTCCTCATGGAGGCATGATCAATTATTAATTCCATTTCCAGCTCCTTTTTCCTCTCTGGAGGATGGGGGTTTGAGACTGAAAATTACAAACTTCTAATCATGGCTCGGTCTTTCTGGTGACCAGCCCCATTGCAGGAGTCATCCAGGACCCCACATGGAGTTGCCTCAGTAGAACAAAAGATGCTCATTATGCTCTAACCACTTAGGAAATTATGAGGATTTTAAGGAGCCCTGAGTCAGGGATGGGGGCAGAGATGAAATATTAAAACAAGAGATGCTCCTAAAGCTCTTATCATTTAGGAAATTACAAAGGTTTTAGGACCTCTATGCCAGGACCTTGAGGCAGATATATGTATACACACACACACACACACACACACACACACACACACATATATATTATACTATATACAAAATGTGTATAAAAATATAAAATATACATACTTTTTTGTTATCTCACATTTTATTGACTTTATCTTCTAAATATTTTACTGGTTTGGCTTTTTGTGGGGAAAGAGGAGATATTTTTAATTTCTAAGAGCTCCTCTTTTCTTTGCTGCTTTTAAAAAATAACAACCTGTTCTTGTTTCATGGATAAAATCACCCTCTATGTCTTAGAGGAAACAGTACGGGGAGCAGTAGAAAACTTCAAAGAAGGGGGCCCAGAGGCTCACCGCTTAGTATGTAGGAGTTTACACAATCCTTTCATTCTTGCCCTGGGATATGACCACAGCTGCCTTCTGTACTAGGCCTGTGTCTGGTTTAGTTGATCCAGAGGATACACTTTTGATTTCCTCTCCAGGCTGGGAGAATTAGCACCTGAATTTTCAGGGTGGAAGCAGACATAGGCACCATCCTTTCATCCAACTGTCTTCCCCAGTAGCTGATGCATCAATTTCTGGGGCCCTCACATTGTTCTGTGGAAAAAGCTGGCTTCTTGTGAGTCCTCTGTCCCCACCCAGCAAGTCTTTAGGTTTGCTGTTTCCTAGCCACTTAGCATTTCTTCATCTACTTTGTCTTCATAGATTTTTGTCTGGGAATAAGATTTCTCTTGGGTTTTGAATCAGGGTTTGTGTTTGTTTCATTTCCTCCTCTGTTTAGGGTAATTTCTGAGAGGAGAATGGAGCAGAAACGTATTCACTTCACCATCTTGAAATGGGAACTTAGTGCTTGTCATGGATTGAATTGTGTCCCCTCAAAATTTATATGTCGAAGACCTAACCTCCCGTACTTCAGAATGTGATCTTATTTGGAGATTGGGTCTTTACAGAGGTCTAGTTAAAATGAGATCTAATCCAATAGGAAAGGTATCCTTATAAAAACGGGAAATTTGGACACAGGAACAGACATGTATAGAGGGACGATGATGTGAAGAGACACGGGGAGAAGACGGTCATCTGTAAGCAAGGAGAGAGGCTTAGCTCCTTCCCTCACAGCCCTCAGAAGGAACCAACCTGGCAGACACCTTGATTTTGGACTTCTAACTTCCATGTGAGGCAATGAATATCTGTTGTTTAAGCCACCCAGTCTGTGGTACTTTGTTATGGCAGCTTGAGCCAACTAATACAATGCCATTTTTCATTTATTCACACAGTGCCTCGCCCCACTTAGTCTGATTCCTACTCTTTAAGACACAACCTAGTGTCACCCAGTTTGAGAAGGTGTCCTTGATCCAGTTTAATTAAATGTCCTTCTTTTTAGCATCCTTTGTCACAATACCTCTCATGATGTCACCATACCTGTAGTCATTAGTCTCATTAATCATTTTGTCTGGCTTCCACACTAGGCTATAAGCACTTGAGGTGTGGGGTCATGTCTGACCACAGTGCTTGTGCATAGGAGGCTGAAATATTGCTTATTGAATGAATATATTATAAGCATAGCTTGTGGGGGAGGATGACTAAAGTGTATATTTTAGTTGAATAACACAAAATTTATTTATTAATATGTTAAATCAATATTTTATGATAGAAAAGTAATGTGAATATGACAGAAATTTCTGGGACTTAGAACTAAGAAAATCAGTGATCAAAAATTTTTTTCCCCCCTATTTTTGAACAGAAACTTCCTGTCCTGCCCAGGGATCACAGCAAGCATTAGGACTGCAAGTAACTTTGAACTCTTTATAGTTGAGATGCCATGTGACTTCCTAGTTTCTGTGGCCTTTTCATTGACACTTTATGTGTCCAACCATTTTCTTTTCTGACTCAAAAACTAGGACCCATATTTTGATAAAAGCAAACAGCAAAGTGGTTAAGTTTAAAAGAAAGGTATACAAATAGGTTCCTCAATAAAGTCATCATATCTGCTTTTACTATCTTACTCCGCCTTTTAGTCCCTTGAATATAAGATGTGCCCCAGGCCCCCTTCCCACCTTTCAGATCTTGTATGGAATATTTGTGATAAAAACTAGCGTTCTCTAATGTAAAAAGAAGGGGTCATTGGAGAATGACTCCCCCTCCTTTATATCTTATCACAGTCCCCTTGTTTTCAGGATATGGATACAATGAAGTCCTAGGATATGTGTGCCTGTCTAATGTAGCAGGGTTTGGATATATGTGGGCTTTCTGAACACATCTGGAGCTCCACCTGGAGCACTAATTGGTAGTGCTATAGCTGATATAATTCTGAGAGCCTCTCTCCCTTTCTGGCAAGTGCTTCTTATTATTTGATGGAATATGGGTTTTATAGTGACAGAAATGGGGGAATGAATTAAGAAGTGCTTGAGAAAGATTATGGTAAGAGAAAAGGGAGGGTCAGGCTACATAAACTTTATGGATTATTAGTCCAAAGAACTAGGCCTGAAATATGTCACCTGCTGCCATGATGCTGCTGGTAGTTTTATGAGAACAATGGATTTCCTACGCATTAGCTTATCAGGCTGGCCTCTCTGCCTTACAGAGGGTGGGCTACAAATCAATGTGAGGGAGAGAAAGTGACACGAACAGATAGGATACTTGAAATCTCATGAATTCCAGCACACACGGTCTCTGCGCCCATGGGGGGAACACTGACATGGAGGGTCACTGGGACTGAAGGACATCTTACCGTCTGTGCTGGCTCTTCCGAGGTTCCCCCTTGAGGTCCTAATTCAGCCAGAAATGATGGCTCCTGTGCTCCTGAACAAGCTTTGCTTTCCCTCTCAGGAAGAGAAGTGAACTTCAGGTACAGACTAGGGACGCAAAGACCCAGAGAGAAAGGCATCTCTGGGATTACACGGTATCAATGTGCAGCTGACACGCTGTTTAATAGGATAGCATTAATGAGCAGTAGACATGTCAGTGCTTCTCTAGTCAGTGTCACCATTGCTTGCCTCTGATATTTATCAGCTAGTTGGAATATTCTTGAAAAATATATTTAACTTTCCTCTGATTCAAATCCTTCTCCTTAGAAAGAATAAACTATGTTGATTATCTCTGAGGGGAGATTTTTAAAGCTTAATGAAACAAACATTTAGATCATCCTTTAAAATGTGCCAGATGATTGTGCTTATCCTTACCTTCTTATTGTATATCCCAAGGGCCATCTGCAGACATATGCATAAATCACTCAGTAAAAGCAACTGTATATGGAGAGCTTACTACATGCTTAGTATGAGGTTAATCTGTTAGAACCAGACCCATGATAGGCAGACCAGTACATTGTTGTCATGCTTTTTTCCCATGATTTTTTTTCTCCTATACCATTACAGGCCAGAAGACAGGCTTATATGGATTCTATAAGGGAAGGAACTAAAAAATTGCAAAAGATGAAGGATGAACACCGCCAGAAGTTATTCAAAGACCCAGTTAGCCGCTGCTAATTATTTGCTTGGGGTACTAGATAATTTTGAAGGGTTTCGGAACAGAAATTCTTACATACGTGAAAATCCTGAAAAAAAAAAAAAAAAACCCCACAGGTGTTAAAAATGGTGAGATGTGAATGTGTTTTAAGAGTATGGTGGTGCCGTGGCTCCTTGTGGTCAAAACTCTCATGATACTTAGCCTCATAGGGGCTACAGTGTGTCTGCTGTAGTTGGTGCCAGCATCTCATGGAGAAGATGATAGAACACTTGGGAACTTATGATCTACAAAACATAACCAATGCCACAGCCATTTTTTAAACCAAAGATATATGATATTGCAAATAGTGTCCAGAGACTAATGCATAACAAACAAAGCAGGCATACAAAATCATGAAACTGGCATAAATGTTCATCTAAAAATATACCTAGAATGAAAAGTAAGGATACTCTACATATACAAATATGTGAGGCATTCCAAACAAAACATAAAATTCCAAATAAAACGAGCAACAGAAATCAGTGCAATGAATACAGAACCTCCTAAGAAAAGTACTTAACGGGTAATCCTTATTAGAATATGAAATTTCTGGCATGTAACTAAAAACAGTGTTGTGACTTGATGGTCATACCTGCCTTTGATATGTAGGCTCAGTGGTGCCAGAGGCTCCTCAACAAGGGCTGGGAGTGATGGGGAAGATGGGAGTCAGCTCCAAGGGGCCACTTCATTCCAGGTCCTTTAAAAAAGCAGAATAAATTATTCAGCTAGTTGATAACCATTACATTCCTCCTCATTTTTATTTTCCAGCTTTTTTCTTGCTGTGTTTGTGGTGATATCCTGTCATTTCTTCCAGAATATCTTTTCTAAAAAAATAAATTTATTTACTTATTTTTTTAAGTTTTGGCTGTGTTGGGTCTTTGTTGCTGAGCGCGGGCTTTCTCTAGTTGCGGTGAGCGGGGGCTACTCTTCGTTGCAGTGCGCGGGCTTCTCGTGGTGGCTTCTCTTGTTGTGGAGCACAGGCTTTAGGCACGTGGGCTTCAGTAGTTGTGGCATATGGGCTCAGTAGTTGTGGCTCGCGGGCTCTAGAGCACAGGCTCCGTAGTTGTGGCGCACGAGCTTAGCTGCTGCATGGC